>RJWM01009149.1:0-69350 GCA_004363535.1 Dasyprocta punctata
GGAGGGAGATGAGACGGGGTGAGCAAGTGGAACGGGCCAGATGTGCTTCCGTTTCCATCTCTGCCCAGCAGTTCAGTACTCAGGATGAGAAGAGCCCAGAGCCGGGGGCAGGAGAAGCTCCAGGGAATAAAGGGGGCAACGACGGTGCTGTCACAGGTGACCTCGGGGAGAGCTCGCAGTCCGGCCTGGGACGTCATGGGGACATTTGATGGGACTTACAAGCGTTGCAGGTCCCTGCGTGTCACATCAGTGCCTGGAGAGTGGTTCTGGGGGAGGGAAGCCAAGGCCGTGCCATGAAAGGGCCCAGGCAGGGGTGGGGGACATGACGTCCAGTGACGCCCCTGAGGATGCAGGAAGAGGAAGGAAAAGTGACTGCGAGGGGCGCCAAGGAGACGCCAGAGCAAGGTGTCCACACCACAGGAGACACACGCAGTGCCGGCCCATGACTGTCAGGAGGCCCCAGAGCGTCAGCGCCACTGCAGAGGCCCGAGCCCTGCGCTGGTGCCCCTGTGTGGGTGCTGCCTCCTGCGTCTGTAATTGTGACCGCATAGGGAACACCCCGCAACAGCCTGCTTGGTGCCCTAAGGTGCTGGCTCAACCTCCATCTCCCCCTCCTGCAGGCCTGTGCGTATAGATCTTTCCTAGACCAGGATGGGTCTTGGGAGTGAGTCCGCTTTGATGGACTGGAAATGGGGCTTTGTGTGGTGCTATGTGTGTCTACGGAGACAAAGCATCGCTGACTCCAGAGGGCGGCTGCACCAGGAGTCGGTGAGTACCGCCAAGAAGGCAGGGTGAAGTGGGCTGCTGTGGGCAACAGGCGGGTGGCGAGGTGGGAGGGCCATGTGGAAAGGTGGCTCTGCCCTGAGCAGGTCAACAGGGGCTGCTGGGCTCTGCTCGCCCTGGACGGATTGAGAAAGCCAGGGATGGGCTGTGTGAAATGGACCTGGGCATCCTGTATTCCGTGCCATTCAGCAAGACCTAACCAGGCTGCCCGCAGCAGAAGGCACAGTCCCTTTGTCTGCCAGCCCTGCGGGAAAGGAGACCTCTGCTCTGCACCCTGCTACCTGCAAAGCGGAGCTGACACAGCGTCCCTCTGACAGTTCCCAAGCAGAGAGCTGCTTCCACGGCTTTGTGACTGCGCCGTCTCTCCACCGCTGTGTTTGTCAAAGCACAGGTAGGCTGTGAAGTCAACTGAGTGGTAGGACATGAAGGGCAAGCATAGAAGGCAGCAGACCGGGTGTCACAAAGGTTATTATTCGGTGAAATTTTTATTAGAGATGGGGGTTTGATCACAGTCGAGTTATCACTGGTGTCAGGGGCTTTCTTACTTCAATGCAGGAAAATATCCTGCATGAAAATATAAGCTTTGGAGAGTAGGGGCAAAAATATTGTTATCTTCTTATAATGTTTTACAACTTTGAAGCAAAGGGAATGTGTTTGTCAAGTGTTTAAGTGAATGAGTGCATTTATGGATGGACAGATGGATGGATGGATGGGTGGATGGTTGGTTGGATACATTGATGGATGGATTGATAGATGGATGGGTGAATGGATGGGTAGCTGGGTGGATGGGTGGGTGGATGGATGGATAGGTAGATGGATGAGTGGGTGGATGGATGGGTGAAAGGATAGGTGGGTAGGTGGATGGGTGGGTGGGTGGATGGGTGAGTGGATAGATGCGTAATTGGATGGATGGGTGGGTAGATGGGTGGATGGATGAATGGGTGAGTGGCTGTATCAATGAATGAGTAAATGGGTGGGTAGATGGATAGGTGGATGAATGGGTGAGTAGGTAGATGGGTGGATGGATGGGTGGGTGGGTGGACGGATGGGTGGTGGATGGGTGGATGGATGGATAGAGGAATGGGTAGATTAGTGGATGGATGAATAGGAAATAAATTTTAAGTAGCCTAAGGCTGCCAGGTGTCCTGTGCAAGCACACGTGTTGGCTTCGATGTTGTATACACATTCACCACTGCACAGCTCTGACTCAGTTATGGCTGGCACAGATGTGGGTACTTTTGTCCCTTCTATGCTAAAATACTTCTTAAGGTGCCCCATATAAATTGCCCAAGGCTCAACCAAGTGCTCCCTAAATGTTCATTAGCTGTAAAAGATGGCAGTCACTTTAAAAGCAGTCTTTACACAGGAGGGAATGTTTTGAAAAATCCAGGGTACTGCTAACTAAGCACTGCAGCCTTCTACAATCAGGTTCTCACAGAAAGGGCAAATAAACTCTGCCGTTAAGAAATGAGACTCAGGCTGGAAACGTGGTCCCCAGTGGATGTTTAGCTGGTACAACCAGCGCACATCTCCGAGACAGGAGCAGCGCCGTTCGGGAAGATTGAGAGAGCGGCGGCCAGGCTGAAGCACAGCCCTGCTGAGCTGGGAGCAGCGGGAAAGTAGGTCGTGGGGGGGACGCGAGCTGGGTGCAGCCAAGGTGCATCTGAAGCCAGGCTGTGCCATCCTTCTTAGTCCTCCCAAAGTGCTGCCTCATACCTGATTTCACTTGCTCGGTGTCCTTGCGAAAACTAAAGCAGTGATCTGGCCCTAGGACGCTGTGTTCCGGGGAACATAGACGAAGGGCATGTGCCACCCCGTGGTCTCACAGCCGTGGCCAGTGACACAGGCCACACAACGTGAGCACCTTCCACAGACACGGCCCCGGTCACACCCCACACGGCAGCCCCATAATCTCGGGGTGGCCCCATGTCAAGGCTGTCATCCTGTCTGCCCTCTAGCTGGGCTGGAGAAAGCTGACCCACCCTGCATCTGCTATTTGGTGAACGAACAAATGGACATTTCTCTCCTCTCTCACGGAATCCACCCCCGTGTAAGCAGCTATCCGTGTCTCCCCACAAACCTGAAGGGGAAAAACTGTCTTCCACGGGGAGAAGGAGCAAGAAACCGTTCCCTCTTATTCTATGTTGCATGAAGCTCGCCACTTTATGCGGGTACTCGGCAGTAACACGCGGTAGCCACTGAAACTCAAATCGCAGTGTATTCTTCAGAGAGACAAAAGCCCACCGACAACACTGGAGCTGGGCCTTCAGAGGTTTTCAACGTCTTGGCCCGAGAATTTGGCCTGGATGGATTTCACGGAACTTTGCACTTTGCATTGAGAAAACAGACTGACCAGAACAGAAATCTCTGTGGGAGTGGGCAGAGCTTCGGAGACCACTGGTGTGACCACTGCGCCACGGCAGCTGCTAGGGAGGCGGTGACGGCCAGCAGAGGCCCCGGCTCGGTGATGTGCTGCTGACCACATTATTTACTCCCATTAAGAGACAGTTTGCCTCTGATGCACACGGCGGTCTCTGTGCTCACACGGCTGTGGAGCCCGGAGTCCCTGCTTGGCTGTTTGTCCAGGAAAGGACAGCTTAGCATATGCAAACGGAGACGCCCCTGCAGCCCTTCCGCAGAGCGGAAGCGGGGCTCTCCGAGCAGGTGTGAGAAGCCCTGTCCCCGCGGTTGATGGGGTTCCCCTGGCACAGCTGCTCACTGAGCCAGATTGAATTGTAGGTCTTTACCTCATCCCCAGATCTTTTCTATTTCTGCTGTTCTCTCCCCTTCTTGGGAGTCACCCCGGAAGACCTGGCTGGTCTTGGCAGCAGCAGCGTCTGGACGAGTCACAACCAGGGATGCTGCCGAATCCCCATGGTGCCCAGCACGCTGCCGGCCCCTGGCCTGAGGTGGCAGTGGTGCTGAGGATGAGAAACACCGCCCCAGCACAGAGCGTGTGCCCAGACTCCGCAGGGTCCCTTTCAGCCTGTCCCCAGCTCTCCCAGCCCTGGGTACTTTATCCCTGCAGTGTCTCCCCTGCTTTGGCCCTCAGTTCTGTGCCACACGAAGCATCCAGGCCCCCTGCCACCCCTGCACAGCAGCTGATGCCACCCGGCCCTCCCCTGCCCCTGTCCCCAGAAGGCCCAGCCCTTGCCCCTCCGATGAAACTGGGTCACCACTCTGCCCCCTCAGCATTGTCCGTGCACCCCAGTGCACGTCGGCCTCCACTGGGGAGCTCAGGTTGTAAACACCCAGCGCCTGGGCCCAGTCCGGCTGCAACTGCTGCAGCCCCGTGGCCTGAGCCTAGAACTCAGTGGGTCCGAAAGCTCCAGCTCCCAGAGCTGCTGTAAGTACAAACCGTGGCTGAGGCCACGCCCCCACCTGCTCCCCTCTGCTCTCAGCCTGGCTCCTTGGATCCCTGCTGCTGCACCCCTGGGTCCAGGGCTCCCCTTTTTCTGGTGTGACAGCTGATATTCTTCATCCTTTCCCACCCACTCACTGGAACTGACCCCTTAGAAACACTGTGAGGGCATCAGGGACCACCTCAGGGTCCCCCTCCTGTGGCACCTTCCTGAGTTCCTACCTGAGATACAGTAGGCTTGGTTACCGCTTTAGGGAGACTGCACTTAGGACTGCAATTGCAGCAAGGAGCGGGGTGTCCCGTACCCTCTCCTCCAGCTGGCAACCCCTGTTGGTTCGGGCCCAGCCCCTCACACGCAGCCTCCCCACGGCCCAGCACCTCCCAGCAGGGGTGAGCGGCCTCTCTGTAACTGACCGCTCCTACAGCTGCGGTCTCTGCGGGCGGCACAGTGAGCTCCCCTGGCTCCGTCAAGCCTCCTGCAAGCACCATAAACACGTGCTGTGTGTGACCTAGAAAGAGACGAGCGCAGGGACTCAGAGGCTGACCACCGGCCTCCTTCCACCGGAGCGGCGCCGCTGCACCAGTTCTCACAGTGCTGTCTTCCAACTAAAGGCCTGAGTGTTCCCAGGGCTTCTGAGGCAGACCGCGTTGGTCAAAGTCTCTGGGCTTTGGGGAGTTAAGGTTACGGTTTCTAGACATCTCCGTGAGCTAGGGAAAGGGAACAGGCCTGAGCTACTCTTCAGTTGACACAAAAGTCAGAGGGTCGAGAAGGAAGAAGCAGACCAGAAGCCAGGCCTCCTGAGGGTCTCAGGCCCAGGACTTTGTTTACATGTGGCTGCAGGACCAGGTCTGCCAGGAGTGGCCAGACCCCTGCAATTGTTTCTGCTTGCCCGGCGTCCACACATTTTTTATCTCTGCTGTTCATGCTGCTCCCCAACAAAGTGTGCACTGGGAACTTTCCATGCCTTCCAGCACAGCCAAGAGGAAGTCTGCCCTGGGGAGGGGAGGGACAGGAAGGCGAGGGTGGTGTGGAGTTGGAGAGAGGGAAACGCCAGGACTCAGGATTGGAGCTGGGAAGCCTGAGCCCTGGAACCACCTCTGCTGCCTCATGGCTGGGCATGGGCTTGGAGGTACTGTCCAGCTCCCTGGACTCCAGCTCCATTGTCATCTGTGCGGGACACCAACTCGGCACAGGTTTATCGAGGCCCTGCAGCCTGCCGGGCCCCGGGAGGGATCCAGCCATCAATCTGCCTGCAGCCAGGTGGACGGTCCTCACGTCCTGGAAGTGCCGGTGATGACTGCTGCCCACGGTCGTGACCCCTGCCTCACCCCAACCCACCAGGTGGCCAGGAGGACACCAGAGCCAGCCGCACGCAGACATCTGGTCCCACGTGTCACCAAAACCCCTGTGCACCGGCCTGGTGACCTGAGGGCAGGAAGATGCCGGGAGCCAGGCTGACTTCAGAGCTGACGAATGCTAGTGTGACTTGATAGTTACTATTTAAATCCTGAGTGCTGGAGGGACCCAAAGTGTGTTTTACTCACATGTCAAGTTACTACAACCCCCAAATTATTTCAGGTGCGGGTTTTAAATTAGTCTTTTCATCTCACACCGTAGGTGGCTGAGTTTGTACAGTCTCTGCTAGGCTGTGACGAGCATGCCAAGAGCCTCTAGAGAGAGGTAAGCAATGTAAAAATTAGACACATTTCTATACTCCCAGGCCAGAAGGGCTTCATTTCCACTTAGCCAAATATAAACAAGAGCATTCGGGGGGCAGAGGAAGGGGGCCAGCAGGAAACGCGCCCTCGGTGTGGGGTAGGTGGGCACGAGGGCAGCCACACGGTGCTGTGGTACTTGGGGGAGGAGTAAGTGAGCTCAGTGCTGGGTTAGTACTTCCGGGACCCTCTGCTCTGGTGGTGCGAAGTCAGATGGGGGAAGGGAGCCCTCCACTGGGACAGCAGCAGGGAGTAGAGGGGACTGAGACCGAGACACACACACACACACACACACACACACCGTCTCTGCCTGCACCTGCTTTGGGGGGACATGGAGAAGATGCAGGGTTCTCCGGCAAATTTTCTCCCTTCTCATGGCTGGGGATGTTCTGAACTTCCCTGAATTTACGTTTTCCCTGGGATAAGTAGTCATACTGACACTGAGGCTGCAGAAAAGACCCCGCCAGCTGCAGATTAATAATGCAAATGCCGCCGACCATGACTATGAATTGTGGCCCTGCCACATGCCCGGCAGGGTGCTGAGTTTCTTACCATCGTGGTCTTCTGATCTTCAGAGCACTGCAGCAGTAGATTGCCGCAGAGAAGGGCAGGCTTGGGAAGGCTGCACATGGCACGCAGAGGCAGTCAGCCTCCAGCTCACCTCCATCTGAGCCTCTGTCTTACCCTAGAACGTCCAGAAAACCACCCTACTAGGCCTGTCGAAGGTACATAGTTTGCAGAGCACGCAGAGTTGGGATAGAACACTCATTGAGTTTTGGGTCCTGGGGCTCTCAAGATGCCCCTTTTTCTGTCCTTAGAGTCACCACCAGCAGAGAGACACTGACTCTAGTTTTGTACCGATACCTTTGAAGAAGGTCAGAACCACGGTACCAGGTTTACAGACAGGTGTGGCCAGGGAAAACCTGTTCATTCCTCTCTTCTCGGCCCCTGAGCTAGCGTCAGCTGAGCCAGGCTGTGTCCATAAATCATGTGATGCGGGGCCATGACCTTGCATGGCCTGGGCAGCCAGCTCTGAGGCTCTGGGTGCTCTGGGCAGTGGCCACTTGCCATCCGCGGCTTGGGAAAGTTGTCACACTTCGGACTGAAATGTGGTGTTGTTTTTTAGCTTTAAAGTTATTTAATTATAATAAACGTATTAAAGGTTTGCAGCATGAAGATTTAATCGGCCATGCAGGTGGCATAGTAATCCCTCCATCGAGATGAGCGAAACATCCATCACACTCACGTGGGACGGGACGCTTTGCCGGACTCGTTCCCCTCCAGCTAGAAACCATCCTGAACCCATTTTAAAACACCTTTCAGGGTCACAAAATAAAACATTCATTGTGTAGATAGTTCTGTTTATCATAGTTTTTATTCTAGAAGGAAACCTTAAAACACAGGCAAGTTAAAATGTGGAAGTAAAGACCAATCACCATCCCACCAGCCAAAGAAGACTTCCATTAACATTCACTTTAAAGACTTCTATTGAGCTGCACAATTCATAATAGCCAGATCTTAGAAACAATGTAAACGCCCCTTAACTGAGAAATAGACAAAAAAGATGTGGTATTTCTATATAATGGAATACTACTCAGCTATAAAGTACGATAAACTAGACACTTCCATACTTAAATGGATGCGCCTTGAAAATATACTTATTAGTGAAATAAATAAGTCACACACATATAACCATCTCATTGTTGCACTTGTGTGACAAACTGAAAGAAAGTCTATGTATGTATATAAAAAATTAGTTAAGATAGTTAAAGAAAAAGAATTTTGAGTGAAAAGTAGTTTCATAAGGTCATTTTCAGACTTCGTTTTTACTGTCACTCATTCTTTTGAAAATAATATAGCATTCATAACATTTGTGTTTCTTGCCAATGTTTTTCTAATGCCCTATACATTCTTTTTTGTTATAAAATAAAAAACAATAAAGACTTTTATTACTCTAAATGTCTGTATGTATACAGGGGGCTAGGCAGATTTTGTTTTAAAAATTAAAGTTGAAAACTTTATCATCATATTACATGTTATTACTCAACCATCAGTGAAATTCCCCAAATCATTCAGTGTTTCACTGAGACACAGATTTGGTAACAGCGAAACACCCCATCCCATGGCGATACTGTAAGTTATTTACTTCTGCTATGATTGGAAGCCTGGGATGAATTTCACTATTATAAAGAATACTAAGTGTCCACATTGCACATTGTTCTCCTGGGAAAGATTCCTTGAGATTCATGATGTTTGTCTTAAAGTTCTTCATACAGGTTCGTTCAACCAGGGAGAAAGCCTGGCAGAAACCAGCTGGGAGGCGGTGAATGCAGCACTAAGAGCTCCCATGGTTTATGAAAGCTGATTCTGCCCAGAGACTTACTCAAAATTTGGGGCACTGAAGACAATGGTAGACTTCTCGAGGACATGTGCACACACCATGCTTCTTTAGCTCCTTCTCTAAGTATAATTTTCACATCTTATGGGTTGATGTAAATTTTGTTTCTGTGTTTTGTGTGTTGTTTTGTTTTGCCTTTTGTAGACAGCGCTATGCAGTGAAAATTCCTGCTCCTGCTGTTAAAATTTTAATATATTCAAAATGATAATAAACAGATGAAACAAAACCCCCACTGCCCCTGTCCGAGCGGCTGTGTCGCTGTGACCAGGAGCCCAGCCCCAGTGGAGTCCTCTTGGTCCGGCTGTGGGAGAATTCATGCACCGCGGCGTCAGCACAGCCAGTGCTTTGACTACCACGTTGGTTGGCATGCATTCCCTCGGAGAATGGGTCATTGGTTAGAGAGATTGAACTGGAGGTTTTTCTAACCAACAAGAACTTCAGAGTTGCCCATTGTATAGGCTCCGAGGAATGCCCGAGATTCGTGCTGCAGACACTTACTCCACGGTGCTTCAGCAGTAAGGCCTGGAACCCAGAAAATGCTGCCAAGCAAACTGGGTAGGGTTATAATTCCTGGAAGAAGGCATGATCAATAGTTAGAGCCAAGTGTTACCTGCTGTACACCACCATGCTGCCGTCCACAGGCCCCAGCCCCGCCCTCTGTCACAGGGAGCTCCGCCCTCCTCCCGAGTAAGCGATAAGGAGCAGCCTATTCCAGGAAATGAAACTCTAACCCTGTTGACCCTCTGTCCCCAGGCTATAACTCCCTGTACAGCCAACCCTAGACAGCCGGCCCCAAACAGTGGACATTCCCCTCTCTCTTCCCCCTCTGGGTCGTCCCACATTGTTGTGGGAGACAACTTGAGCAAGTCCCCTTGAATGCAGAACAATTGTTTCAACTTTGATTATATCAAAACTTATTTCCTTATGTTGATGTATACAAAGCTGACTATGGTATTTCCTTCTCTCTTCAATTGGCTCTAAGCATTGCAAATAAGGCTAGCTGAGGTACTGATATGTAATCTCTAAAGCCATCCGGCAGTGTCCTGTTGCTTCCTATAGTAATCTTTATAAAATGTACAGGCATAGTGTGATGGCAGAGCCAGTGAGCTCTAGGAATGTCAACTGGGTATGAGCCTCGAGAAAGAGGCTATGAGTCCCCAGGGCTTAAAAGTTTACATATCAGAAGCAGGTACTGGTATGTAGTCTTCAAAGCCATCAGACAGTGTCCTGTTTCCTCCCAAAGTGACCTTTGTAAGATGTATAAAGTACAGCGGGATGGCAGAGCCAGTGAGCTCCGGGAATGTCGACTGGGGATGAGCCTCCAGAAAGAGGCTGTGAGTTCCCGTGGCATAAAGTTTGCATATCAGAAACTGAAGCAGCAGCCTCCTAAAACAATTCACTTGCTACCTTGTTTGGGTTGTACAAATTGATCCTCCTACATATCTTTATCTGCATTTTGCAGAGATCCCTTTCTCACTACCTTGCCAGCCAGCTCAAGTTACTCACATTGTTCCCACCATCCTCACTGTCACTCATCCTCAAGCCACCCCCTTGCTTCACTAGTTAATAAATTCTGGGAGAGGCCTAGGATCAAGGCCTTTGTCCACATGTCCTCACGAGGGTTGGACTCAGGACCCCTTGGCTGCCCTTAACCTGGAATATGTCTCAGAATCTTTACTCTCGCCATGGGTTGCATTGGAGGTGGTAGATTGGAATTAATTTACCGGGATTCCAATAACATCTCAGTGGATTTATAAATATAACTTCTTGGATTGTGAGGAAAACTAGACAAAGGATTTCAGTACTTGGATTACCGTGCTCAATATTTGGGGCTACAATAATTGAGATCCCACGTTGGAATCTTCACTGAGCTCCTTTTCTCCAAACTCAGCCTGCCCTGCCGCCTCCCAGCTTCGCACTCGCTGACCCTCTGCCCAAGGTGTCCCCGCCGCACCCCCTCGGCAGCCTCTCCTGACACCTTCCGGCCAGGCCCCAGCATGGCTAGCTCTGTCTGGTGTCCTTCGCTCTATTGTTACTGCCCGTGCTTCGTCTCCCCGCCCAGCGTCTGCGCACTCATCCCTGATTCTCTGCCCTGGACTTCGTGGCTGGCACTGCTCAGCACACAGCGAGGTGTCCCCTCATCAGGCGTGGCCTCTCTGTCGAAGCAGAAAACAACGCCTATGCCAGGGTCTTAAAATTTGATTTGGGGGACATACACATGTATATAAATGCAAGTGACGTTACACATGAGATGCTGCTACCATGAAGAGCTGTGAGGAAGCAGCGGCAACACAAATCCATTTCTTTTCATTTATTAGATACACAAGTTTAAATATCTCTTGGTTTCTCTTATATGAGAAACCCAGGGTAAAAGTGCCAATAAAAGGTAGACCACAGGAAGTAGAGAGACAGATCTTTCTCAAAGAGGGAGGAGACCAAGAGATGGAGCCAAGGAAGCAAGGGGAAGAGATCAAAAAAGCTTTAAAGTGTGTAATGTACACGGACAAATACATTTTTTCCCCTGATGGGGGACTCATCTTCCAGCAGCGGTCACCCACAGATGGGGCCCTGACCATGCAGGGAGCCTGACCAGCTGGATGACCCTGCACCCCATTCCCCTCTGAGTGGCTACGTGCCCAGCCTGGGGCACGTGAAGAGAATGCGAGTGTGGCTGAGGGGCCTGACACCCGGCTCAGCTCTGTCTTCCTCTGGCTTCTACTCCAACCAGTTTCCCTTCTCCTGCTCTCCAGGAGCCCCCCAACACACACACATGCGCACAAACATACACACATACACACGCACATGCGCGTGTACGCGCACACACTGCCTAGGTCAAGCAGCATCCAGAAATTGAGCCAACAGCATGAAAGATCCTGGCCTCTGCCTCCTTCCTGAATTCTTCCTGCAGTATAAGTTTCATCAGGGAGAAAGCATAGAGTTGCCAGATGGGCTTCATGAAATCCCAACTTCTAGGTTCTTAGAAAGAGCTGCCCCACAGGGCCGTCTGTGCGACACATCAAGAGTGCACATCACTAGGCTGGAAGTCAGATCATTAGCAAAACTCCCGAGGGAGCTTGGGACTTTGGGGACTCTCGTCTTTGAATGTCTGCAATGTCAGATAACTTTTGCAAAATTAAGTTTCTCTTTCATTTTTAACAGCCCTAGGACATGAAGCAAAAACTGTCTGTTGCTACTCTCTGAACACCTCTCTCCTCTCCCTGTGATTAGACAGCCTGACCTTCTACAACTCATGCATTAAAAAAGATTCCAGGAGATTCACTGCATAATCACACAAGACCACAAGCCATGACATCTTTCAGTTGCCAAGCAGTGCTGACTTTCAAACATGCTGGGGCTGGGGCCTGAGTCATCTTTGTCTACAGAATCTCCATCCTGGGTCCTGGACCTCGCGGACTGCAGGATCTAGAGCTGTTTCTTAATAGAACCGCAGAGGCAGGCTCTCCACATTTGCTCATTCGAGTTCTGCTTCATATTATTTAAGGAATATTTGATTTGTCCCTGCAACTCCTGAGACTGGGGAATGTTATTCTGAATATGAAGTGTTCCTGTGAATATATTCTTACGCTTTGAGAATATGTGCTTCATGAATATATTCTCTATAAATGTATTCCTCTCAAAAACTTATTCTTATAAATATATTCATGAAGAGTATATGTCTTAATAGTTCTTGAATATTCACAATTATAAATACATTCTTCCTATGAATAAATTTATTAACGAATAATGTATCCCGGATAAATCTTTCTCCAACATATATCCCAGTGCCATCCTGTCCACGTCTTGACCCCTCTCTCTCCTGCTCTTTCTTGCTGCAGTAGAGGTAGAGACAGTTGAACTCTTTAAAATGATGCCGGGAAGATAAAAACACAAATTGCTCGACTCAAAATGAGTGAAACGAGTCAGTTTGCCAACTCAGCCATCAGTGATCAGCAATTTGATTTCTCAGGAAATCACCTTCTCCAAGTCTTTGCACCATGTATATATTCCTTGCAGGAGGATGATGGATTTTGAACCCAGTGGTCAATAAAAACATACCCCTGCTGGCCCTGCCATGAGGCTCAGGGACTCCAGGGGACCTGCAGGGATCCAGGCAGGCCCAGCTTCTGAAGGAGCGAGGTGGACAGCGGGCACTGACCACAGTGGCCAGGGGACAGCGCTGCACTACCCCAGGTCTCCTTTGTTAACCGTGGCACACGACAATGAGCCAACAACAAAGAAAAGGTATGGAGGAGAGCTGTGGAGTGGAGTGGTCTAAGCACAGCTGTTAACAAGGCCATGGGAAGCAGAAAGCCCGCAAAATGACGCTTGAGTTCAAAATACTGAGAACTAATTTCTTTTCCTCCCAGTGATTCTATTTCAGGGGATCAGATGAGGTACTCTGTGCCAAGGGAGCCACACCCAGCAATTCCTCATTTATGTCAGTTTGGAATTCGACTCGGTTCCCTTTGATTTAGAAACCAAGGCATCAAGGTAAATCGATGCATGAAGAGCACAAAGTACTGAGGAATCCCAGGTTCCACTGGCTGTTGCAGCGCGGATTGACCGGCTGGTAATAGCAGCCGTGTTAAATACGCATGGGGACTGTTTGGAAATACAGGCGCCTACAGTTCACTGGGAAATGCTGGGGTCCCCAAGGTGTTTCTGCAGGACCAAAAGCAAACCAACAAACAAACAAACAAAGCACATCAAAAGCTATTGACTAATATTGCCTCACTTCATCTTTTCAAAAGTAAAGAAAGAAAAGGTGCTGTCCACAAGTTCTCTACCTGCCTGCGTTTGCTTTGTGTCTCTGTGACCTTAGGTTGTCCCTGAGGACAGGGTCCCTGGCAGCCCTGCTGCGGTCTCCACCTCCGCTGGTGTGGGCCGGTGTGGCGGGAGTAGGATGGGCGTGGCTACGAGTCCCGGACACAGCCACTGCTCCCTATGCCACCATCTGAGCCTCTGGCTGTCACAATTTACAACAAAAGGCAGCGGGGGCTCTGACAAGAGGAATCAACAATCCAGTCAACAAATAGTTTATTACAAAATAAAGCTCAGCTTGGTTGATGTTGATAATTTTTTCCTTTTTTTCATCTTCAACTGATTTGCAGTCATCCTTCAGAACAGCCAACTTCATTTTTTTTTTTAAAGTACAGATTTGTCCTTCGTAAGCCCTTGTTACCAGCAGTGTGGAGACTAGAGTTTCTCTCCTGACCTCCGAGATTACCCATGCACCTTTTAATCTGGAAAACTGAAGTCTAAGATGTGAAGTCTAAGATGTGAAGAAGAGTAGCACAGATACATATCACGCATCCGTATTGATTCCAAAATGTCCCTTGGAGGAACCAGCAAATTCACCTGTGCAGATGTCTAGGTGAAAATACTTTAATTTATTCATTCAGTAAATATTTACTGAGTGTCCACTATGAGTCAGGCCTTGGGATGTAGCTGTGAACTATTCAAATAAAAGTGGTTCTTTACAAGAAGCTCACATTCAAGTAGATGGAGAGAAACAAAAAAATGACAGGTATGAAAAAATGAAGACGAGTAGAGGAAAAATAAAGACAAAAGTCTAGCACCCCATGTAAGGGGAGATGGACTTTCTGGCCCTTGGGAGTTACAGAACATAGGACCCGGTGGTGCCATCTGGAAGGATAAGCTGGCATCCAGGTACACGAGTCACAGACACATACCGGTGCCACCCACGCATGGCTGCCATCCTTTCTGCCACTGTAAACTGTGACAGTGTCCGCTCTAGCCCCTGGGGATTGAACCACTCTCTAGACCGAGGTACCTCTAGCACATATTGCTCATGAGTGGCTCAGGGATGGAAATATTATTTTAAGTACCAGGTAGTTATTAGCCACTAGGTAACCCATTACCTTGTAATTTCTAGACCTTTTCCCCCCTTGGATTATAAGTGGCAATTCACAAGAAGGAATCAGATGCTTCTAATATGATTAACTGAGGTTGTCATCAGGCAGGTGATTTTAAATACCGCCAGGGTTTAAATAGAGACTCATTAATTTTAGCTCAGTGGTGTTCTAACATTTAGAATGCATACATAAGAATTTTAAATCTATGAATATGTCTTCACACAGCCATGCTTGGTGATCCTGCAGACATTATCCAACTGACACTCAATTCTCGCGGCCCTCTCGGAGAGTAGCTAAAGGTTAATAACATGCCTTGAAAGTGGGTCTGATCCTGCCGGAAGGAGGAAAACAGGCCGGTGAAACGTGGCTGGTGAAAGGTGGAAAGTTTTGACCCTCTCGGGAGGGAACACTGAGCATCCAGAACAGGTCCCCGTCACAACTGTTCCCCATGCTCCCGGGGCGGGGCGGGGGAACGTGTTTGCAAATTAGTCATTTGGGGTACATGTTAATTTGAAAATGGATTAACCTTTGGGGAAGCTCTAATTTAGCAAAAGCCATTTATTTGTATTTGTTTATTTATCCATTTTGCTCCAGGCAAGTTCTCCTAAACTGAGAAGTCTGCAAGTTATAATAGTCTGTCAAGATCAGAGCAGCAAGCAGGCTACCGTGCAGAAACTCCTGGGAGAAAAAAGACCAATTTTTCAAGTCTGGGTAGCTGTTTGAAACTTGAAAAGTCATTTGGAACTTGTGACTGCTCTTAGCACACTCCAGTTGACAGAAACTTATTTCACAATTCAATCTATGTTATGCGCTAGGCAATTGGAATGTCTGCCTTCAGGAGGAAGCAATAAAAGAAATAAAGAATTCACTGATTTAAAAACCTTGCACTCCAAGTTGTGTGCTCCATTTTTTACTGGTGTTAAACTAGTAACAAAGTATTCATCCCCACAAATCCATTTGGTTCTCCTTCTCCATTGCTCTGCAGATAACATAGTAAATCCTCACACACGTGCTTCTAGGGAGCAACTTCACAGCTTTTCCCCACCTGGGTGAGCATTTGAACACAAAGGAACAGATAAATAAAACATGACTTGAACACCCAGGTCAAGGGTTCATATGCATTTTGCTATCCTGTTTCCAAAAAGCGCCAGGTGAAACAGTTCCATCATTTCCACCAGGAACTCCTTCAAGGTAGCCTCTTGTAGATGAAACTCACGCCTTGCTGGATTTTTCCACCAGTGCATGCTCATGTGGGGTAAATAGAATTTAACCTGCAACAACTGAATGATACAGAAGATGCCCTAAATATGTATTTCTTCAAAACATAAAGAAGAAAAAAGATGCACTTTTCTAGGACTAGCTCCAATGCTTCCCCCTTCTTTTCACCCTGTAGAAAAAGCAGGTCTCTCTTGCTCCTCCTATAAAATCATCCTCTGTATGTTTCTGATGACTTTCAACAATGTCACCTGTCACCTCTTAGTGTTTTTGTTTCTGGACTAAATCTCCCTTTTTTATTCTGATTCTTTTTAGGTTTTTAACTCTGAAATTTTCAAGTTTTGCCTATTACTTTGGCTTTGCTCTTAATATTTACGCCCACTCACCTGCAAGGCTGCTTGCTCCACAAGGATGCCTCCTCCTCGTCTCTGGCTGGTGCTTCAGAAGCCAGCTGCTGTTGGTCTGAACCATGGCTCGCTCCTGCTAAACGTCACTGACGCTGAGGATACCGTGACCCTCCATCCGCGTCAACTCTCGCAAAAGTGAAATCCCGGGGACGCAAGAGGGAAACAGCGCAGAAAGCGACTAAGTCATGCAGCCCGGCCTCACCAGCGTGAAGCTTAGAGGGAAACCACTCCCAGCGAGGGCTATTTTGTTAGTGGTTTATAAAATGTCACACAAAACAGGCCCTTTTAGAAAGGCTGTAGGCAAATTGGAATCCAGCATTCAGGCTTAGGGTGTTAGCTAAGCAAACCGTACTGTATTTTCTACGTCTCATGTCCTGCATGTTCTAGCTATTTGGTTGGACGACTTTGCTGTTTTGACGCCTTTCCGTTTTCCCCTGTTCAGCCTGAATTTCTTTCTCACTTATGATTAGCCTCACCTGGTGTAAGGAACTCTGATTCTTTTTAAATATTTACTGCAGCTCCTTTCCCAAGATGGATAACCAGGAATTGCTGTCACAGAACGTTGGTTGTGTAGAGAAGTCAAAGGGCCTTTTCCAAAGACCTGACTTCCATACGGAACCTATCAGCGGAATATCTTACTTCGAATAAAGCCAACTCGTGCCAGCCAAATTCCTTCTTGTTGTCCTTCTTGAGTAGCTGAGTCATGGCGGGACACCTGCGTGTGATGTGGTGACCTGGCTGTGAATCTGCGGCGTCCTCAGGTCAGTGAGAAGGTGAGCAAAGCAGGAGCGTCCGTCTGGGTTGTTACAGCCCACTCACACGCTCCTGGGTTAGTCTACACAGCGCAAATAACTCGGGGTCAGGGGCAGTCGAAGTAAAGAGAAACTAGCTTGTAAAAACAACTCTAGGAAGAACTAGGCAAAGCACCACTTAATAATGAATGCCATCTTGCATTCATTCACCAAATATTTGTTGAGCATCTACTTATGTTAGTTATTACTTATGGGAGCTGTTATCTTTGAATATGTAATGAATGAAAGAATGAATCAGTGACTAAGTAAATGAACAAAAGTCAGGATTGTAATACGATTTTTAAACTTTGAAAAGTCTTTCCTTGTTTGCAGACATTTTCCTAAAGTGTTTCAGGAGGCCTGGAACGTTGGAGTCACATGCAGCGGTGGCTCCCCAATTTCAGTGACTGTGTGTGTTTAATGCTGTTCTCAACTCACTGAATTCACGGCCAAGGGGCTGCAGCCAAGTCTGGAAAGCTGTGCCCTGGGCTTCCCCGCAGCGCGGAACTTCAGCCCCATCGAAACACTGGGAGCTTTTTAAAAAGACTCATGCCTGGGCCCTAACCCAGATATCTTGCATCAGGAACTGGGAATGAGGCCTGTACACTGGTGAGTGTTTTTGTTTTATTGTGTTTTGGAATTTTTTTTTTTTTTTTTTGAGACAGGGTCTCTCACTACATAGTCCAGGTTGGCCTCACACTCACAGCAATCCTCCCGCCTCAGCCTCCCAAGTACTGGGATTACAGGCAGGTGCCACCTTATGGGTTTGTTTTGTTTTGTTTTGTTTTGTTTTGTTTTGTTTTTAGGCCCCTATATGTGTCTGGTGAGCAATGAAAGTTAAGAATCACTTCTCTACATGATGGGAAAATTTTAACGTCACTATCATCTTTAGTCATGGAAGTAATGTGTGTACTTTCTTAGAAATGCCAACCTGCAAAGTCTCAGCTCAGCCTGCAAGCTTCGCTGTCTAGGGGAAAACATCACGACCAGATTCTTCTGTGTCCTCCCCAGCCTGATAGGTATGCACAGGAATCCAGAGTTCCCTGGCGTTCGTGTCTCCAGATACCTTCAGTTGTCATCGAGTTATACAAATGCCTGCTGGTATCTTGAGGATTACATTGGATGCATGAACTGGGTTAGGGAAAACTGATGTGTTTGGACATCTTTCTATCCAAAATATCATGGGTCTTTCTACTTACTCATTTTTATTTTTTAATGTTCTTCAAGAAGTATAGCATCCTGTACTTCTTGTAATAGGTCCTGTACATTTCTTACTATATTTATATTTTTATGTTTCATTTTTTATTTTATGAATGAGATCATTTATATGTGATAGTTCAGCACTATTTGTTTATTGGAAGAACTGAATGTGGTTATTAATTTTGAAACCAGTGCACTTAACCGAATTGCATTCTGTTGCTAAAAGAAATTCCCCAATTAATTCTTTCCAAACTTTCCTAGATAAACAAATACATTGTCTGAAAATAGGAATAATTTCATCTCCTCAACTGAAGCATTGATGCCTCAAGTTTTCCTCTTGTTGAATTACACTGACTAGTGCTTTCAGAGCAAAGGATTTTAATTTCAGATGCTTACAGAAGGTAACATCGATTGTAACAAGGACGTAAAGCAAAGTATGGTGTGGATTAAATACACAGGCATGCCACAAAATCCAAAAGCCTTGGCAGGATCACTTATGATCATTTCTTTCAATTGCTTTTTTCTTTAGAAGTTTTTCAAATGTAAAGAAAGTATTATTTCCTCCACATTTGTTAATAACACAGTTAAGATTTTAACATGAATATTCACAACAAACTTACCCAGACTTCAATTTTTTTTTAACTTTTTAACTAGTACATGTCTTCAGGCTATAATGATTACATTCAGTGTGGGGAGTTGGTCCATGTACAAAACACATGTCAATTCTCCTTCTTTTCTCCTTCCCTCCCTCCATCTCTTGGTCTCCTCCTATTTTGCAAAAGATCTAGTTCCTTGTTTCCTATTCTCTTATATTTTGTTCTTTATTCATAATGTGGATTTCTCACATAAGAGAAACCATGCAATATTTAAGTTTGTGAGTTAGATTTGCCTCACTCAGCATAATGGTCTCAAGGTGCATTCATTTTTCCACACATGACTCAAGTTTATCCTTCTTTATGGCCGAGCAATGCTCCATTGTGTATAAATACCACATTTTCTTCATACATTCTAGCCACAATTTTTTTACTGTCATTGTCAGGTTTGATTTCACTGTTTCTTAGCTTTATACAAAATTTAGAATTCATTTTTTTTCAGTTTTGGAATAGAGCTGAAAATATTCTTTAAATTTAATTCACATAATTCAGCTTCTGTATCAGATCTTGCTTTTTTATTCTAACAAGTTCCTAATGCTTCTCCATAATAATTTATCTATTTCAGGAGAGTTGCCAAATAAAAGATATCCAATTAATTTCCAGAAAATAATATGTTTTAAAAGTGTATGTCTCGAATAATGTATGGGAGATATATATATATATATATATATATATATATATATATACATACATATATCTTGATTTGAAATTCAAAAATTGTATTTGCAAGTCTGGCAACCGTACTAATACACTCCACCATGGTGTAAACTTGGTAACAAATATTTTGCCAGAAAAATTTGAAATTCCTGGGCCAGGGATTTAGCTCAGTGGCATAAGTGCCTCCTTGGAAGGAGCAAGGTTGTGAGTTCAATCCCCAGTACCCATCCCCCCAAAAAATTGAAATTCCTTTAGGTTTTCATAAGAGTCAACACAGCACTGAGCAGAGTGGTCTCATGAACAATGTCCTCACTGCTAAGTTAGTGTATTCTCCCATTTCCTTCATTGTCTGTTAGAACCATTGTCTGTTCATTCTGCCTTTTCTGCTAACAAATGAGAAATGTATATATTTATGTCTACACATTTCTTCCCCATACATCTTTTGTGTTAAATTTTGCTCTTCCCAGGCAAGGCTGAGGCTGGAGACGGGGATTTGGAGCTCCTGAGGGCCCTGGCTGAGCAAAGGGAGGTTAGAAGCGAGGAGGCTGGAGGAGTCTCAAGGAATTCCAACATGGTAGATCAGTCAGGACACTGAAGCCCGGGTAGGGGCAGCCAGCCAGCCAAGCTCAATCACTCCAAGTCCCAGCTCATTCATGCATGAAACTGGAATTAAAATATTTACCTTGGAGTCTTTGCAATGTGCACAGAACCCCCAGCACACAGCGATATTCAAGCACCGCTGTTAACAGTGAGTCCCTCATGGGGGTCAGATCTGCTGTGGCACCTGCAGGTCTGAGTCATCTGCCCTTCCTCAGCCTCTGTGGCTGTTTCCAGTGGCTGGAGCCAGAGCCCATCTGACCGCCCTCAGTCTCAACTCCGTGCTCCATTCCTGTGTTCTAAGGGACTGTGTATCAGTCAGGGTCCTCCAGAGAGACAGAACTAAGAGAGACAGACAGCAAGACAGATGACAGATAAGTGAATAGATAGATGATGGAAGATCGATACATGATAGATGATAGTTAGATAGATAGATAGATAATAAGTGATGGTAGATGACAGATGATAGATGAAAGATGATGAATGGATAGATGATTGATAGATGGTAGATAAGCAAATAGATAGAAGATGGAAGATAGATACATAATAGATGAAAGATAGATAGATGATAGGTGGTTGATAGATAGATGATGGGTAGAGAGTTAGATAGATTATAGATGATAGATAGATGACGGATGATGGATGGACAGATAGATGATACAAGATAGATAGATGATAGCTAGATAATAGATGATGGATAGAGAGACAAATGATAGATAGAGGATAGATACATGATGGTGGATAGATAGATAGATGATAGACAGATGACAGATGATGGATGGACAGATAGATGATTGATACAAGATAGATGATAGCTAAATAATAGACAATAGATAATAGATAGATGATGGATAGAGAGATGATAGGTGACTGAAGATGGATGGATGGTAGATAGATGGATGGCTGAATGGATAGACAGACAGACAGGTATTTGGATGAATGAGGGAGTGTTGGATGGGAACTGACCCGTGCAAGTGCGGCTGCAGGGAAGCTCCCTCACAGCGCATCCGCAAGCTGGGATTTGGTCGTGTGGCTCAGTCCAGGTCCCAGGTCTCAGAACCAGGGAAGCCAAAGCTGAACGCCCAGTGTGAGGCTACAGACCTGAGAATGCGGGGAGCCACGGTGGGGACGCCAGGAGCCCCACACTAGGCTGTGTGGGACCTGAGAGACAGAGCACGACTCCCTCCCAGGAGCCCGACACCGCCATGGCTTCGGTCTTCTTTGCTCTCCTGTTCCCGGCCTGTGGGTCCCCCCACCAGGGTGGACAGATGTCCCCCGCTTGCCCACTCACACTCAGTCTTAGCCGGCTGCAGACTTCCCCCACATAGCTCCTGCCTACTCGTTCCTCATCTCTCCTTGGGGCCACCTCTCGCTTGGGCTGTCAACTCACGCCAGCTCCAGAGCCGCTGTGCCCCCAAGATCCCACCAGGACGTGGCCACACAGCTGTGACACAGTCCAGGATGCAGTGGCTGCCCCTGGCACTGTTCTGATAGTGTCCTAGGGCACCAGCCTGTACCCCAGCCGCCAATCACCTGCAGCCACTGAAATTTAAGTGCAGTTAGTGCAACCGAAGATGAGGTCGCTCAGGTCCCGTGTCACAGCAGCCATACTTCCAGTGCTCCGTGGCCCTGCATGCACAGCACGAACTATAGCTCAATCCTGCAGTCACACAGCGTTGTCTAGTGGCATGGCCTTAAGAACGTCCCAGCGCAGATCAACCCCACAGATGGGTCCCTGCTGCCCTGGTACCCCAACTTCCAGGAACAGCACCAGGGCCAGGGTGTTGCTACTAGAGACTGGAAAAGCCCCAGGGCATCAACACAAACTCCTTTATTCAAAATTTGCCCACTTGTCACTTTGGCTTCAGGGCTCCATTATATTTTTAAAAGAGAAAATAAAGGGGACAGTAATTCCTGTTCTCCTTTTTTCCTTGGTTCCTTTCTCATCGCTGTGTAGAGGGCAGGGCACAGAACAATGCTTTCTCTGCATCCAGCCCATCTCGCAGCTCAGAGGAGCAGGTGAGCAAAAGGACAGCACGGGCTGGTCCCTTAGGAAATGATTGTGTAACTAACGTGGCAGAGGCTGAAACCAGCAGCTCAGGGACTGCAAGGGTGGACGGAGGTGGGGAGGGGAAGTGGGGACAAGGGGCGGGACGCAGGGGCTGGAAGGAGGCGGCACCTTCCAGCCCACGCTCCCTTCTCCTCCTGCTCCTCTCCTGCAAACCTGTTCCTTCTCCCTGAACACAGGACTCCTCTGCTCAGCCAGGGCATCGTCCTGCCCTGCCGTGAGGACAGACACAGGGCACAGAGCCACCACCTGCCCGGCATCTGTAGATGCCCCAGTCTGCAGAGAGAGCGTCCGATGGCAGCAGGGAGAGTTCCACGGAAAGGTTTATCTCTGTAGAAAGAGCAAAGCCAGGGTGCAGGACTGTGCCCTCCGGGAGTTCTGTGTGATCTTCCGCCTTCCCTTGGGGCCTCAGGATGGAGTGTGAGGCTGGGTCGCCACTGTCCCTTTCAGGAAGGGTAGTGACAACAATAATAGTAGCAGCAGTCCTTTCGCGCATGTGTGCTCCCATGGCACTCTCCGCTGTGGGTGCTATCACTGCCCTCTTTTTACCAGCATGGAGCTTGGCACAGATAGCTTGATCCACCTGTTCAAGGTCGCACAGGAAGACACAGGCTTTGAACTTGGCACTGTTGACACAGAAGCCACACAACCAACCACTCCGCTAGGAGCAAAGCCACAAACAGGGGTAGAGATGCTAATAGCCAACGGGCACTTCCCCCCTTTTGCAGCTCAGTGGTTTCCTAATGATCCGGCTCTGCCTGGTGCTGGCAGACCTTACGGGGGGCAGTTGCCTTGTGCTGCACTGCCAAGGTCAGCCAGCAAGGTCACCAAGTGTGCATCTGTAGCGACCAGGGAGGACAAGAGAGGACATGGACAGTGTGGACCAAACCCGGGCTGTCCCTTGACTGTGCACACTGCTTGGGCGTGCTGCTGGACTGGGGGAGGGTGTGGTGGGGGGCTCTTCAGGGTCCAGGCGCTGGCCCAGCCTGCTGCGGCCTCCTGCGTACTGTGTGGGTCTCCTGCTGCCTGGGTCACTCCTCGTTTGTGGGTCTTATCCTGTGACTGAGAGTTTCTTTCTCTCCTTGGAGAAAATGGGGGGATCCGAGCAGCAGCAGCAGTGAACCACAAAGGGTAACTGAAATAGACCGTGAATGTTTAAATCTAAAAGAATTTATTCAGATAAAGACGCATTGCCATGAATCCCCTCAGAGTCTTCCCCTACATGTCCAACACTCGTCCCACCCTTCTTGCACTTTCTGAAGCAGTTCTGGAAGTCCTCTTTCAGGAGCGTCTTTACAAGACATAATCAAAAATACACTGGATGATGCTGCACCATGCATTGGCTCTGCCCCAAAGTCAACATGACCATGAAAGGCAAATGGTTTTGCATCAATTTGGGACATCGAGGCAGCCAGCATAGTGCAGCTGAAGACACTCAGGAAATCGGACTCCAGAACTGCTTCAGAAAGTGCTAAGAAGGATGGGCTAAATGTGTTTCAAAGAAGGAAGAGGATTTTGAGGGAGATTCATGACGTCTTTTACTATATTATTTAAAATGTTTAACTGTCACCATATTTTATAACCACGCCTCATATGCAAGATACATCCTCAATTAACAGCTTGCCAATGACTGAGTGATTCTCCTGGTGCCTGCACCTTGGGTGAGAACCAGCAGGACATTTTGGTAGCAGCTGCAGCTACATCCATCCCTGGCCGCAAGAACCTCTTGCTGCTGCTAGACCTCGAGTGCTAGCTTCTCGTGCTGCCTGGCTAAGCTTTCTGTCCGTAGCTGCCTCCTGCTGCAGCCAAGGCCCCCAGCACCACCTGCAAGGGTGAGACAGCCGTCAGGTATGGTCAGGGCAGCAGGTGCCCACTGCGGGCTGCAGAGATGCTGTGGCTTCTGAGTCCCAGCCCGCAGCTGCCTGTACCTGAACTCTGGGCTGGTCCGCCTTTCCAGCAGGGCACTGCTGACACCTACAGCTGGCACCCTTGGTACCGCGGAGTCTGCAGGCCAGTCACTGACCTCAGCAGGGCTTTGTTCTTGCCTGGATGGCTGGTTTCCTGGGCTGCTGTGGCTCTTCAGTACTGTGTGCTTTTCATCCTAGGATACAGGCAGCGGGCACGTGGTGTGTCGGGTAGCTCAATCTGCTGCCCACTTTTCCATTAAAAGTTAATAATCCACAGAGATTTCATCGCTCAAAGACAGAAAACAGCTGTCCTTGGTAAAAGCTGAAAAAACTGACACTATGTTAAATAAAATTACAGGGTGAGGCCCCTGCCTTGGGCCCCAAAGGACAAGACTGAAGATCAAAATGGAGTCACTCATGCTAAAGTGCCAAGTCACCACGCCAAAAGGAAGTTGTTTATCTGACTTCCTGAGAAATCAGGATGGAGGAATAACAGCCAAATTTCCCTCATAGGCTCCTTCAGTCAGTGCAGGAACAAACTTCCCTCTGCTCTCAGCCTTACAGGAAAACAACCTGAAGCGACCTGGCTTACGAACCGCGATTTCCCTGCTGTTCGTTCTCCCTGCTCCCAACTTACAACGAAATGACCAAGCCGTGCTTTTCTGTTCAGCTTTCTTCGGCCCTTCTCTGTTTATAAAACCAACTTCCTCTCCTCAGCTCTTTGGAACACTTACTCTGTTTTGTGGGAAGGAGGGTTGTCCAGTTTTACAATTGAAAATAAAGCCAATTAAGATCTTTAAGCTAAAGTGTGGGAATTTTGTCCTTTGACTACTGAGAAAATATATTTGCCTGAAATGTAACTGCGAAGTGGTGATGATGCATAAATACATCTTTGAAATGAGTAAGATGATGACTAATCTAACAGAATATTGGGCAAAAGACATAAATAGCAAAATAAAAATTATACGTAATCGTCAGAGAAAATATTCACTATTACTAGTTGTCAAATAAAGGCCAAAAGTTCAACTAGTAGGGCTGGGGGTATAGTTCAGTGACGGGGCTCAGGCTTAACACATTCAAGGCCCGGGTTCCGGCCCAGCACCATAGAGTTCCAGTTGGGAAGCACTGTATATTTGACCCTGAAGCATCATTTTGCTAATTCATGAATCCATAGGCCTTCGGCCCAGTGGACAGTAAGAAAAATGCTCCATCCTTTCCTCATGAGGGAGGTCAAATCTCTGGGAAGAGTTATCTAATCCTTGTCTTCCTTTTCTGACATTGCCAAAAAGCACAAGCCCAGCCAAAGCCCAGCATTATGGCACCGTCAGCCCTGCTTCAAAGAATTATGCTACCGAAGATGACCAGCAAGCTACTTGCTGTGAAACCCAACGCCAACATTTCTGTCATCGCTTGCCCTGATTTGCCAGCCCCCTGTGCCCACTGATGACCCAACCCCTTGCTTTCACACCCGGTGAGCTGCCGCCTGGGGTCACCCAGCCCCTCCTCTGTGCAGCCAGCTCTCCCTCTGCCCAGGTCTGCTGCCCCCGGCCCTATGTCCTCACACGAAGCCATTTCATCCAGTGCCTGGCGTGCACTGCAGGAGAACCAGTCACTCAGCACCCCTCCCAACACTGAAGTCCCCAAATAATCACTCAACATTTACTGAAGGCCAACGTTGACGTAGTGCACACAGAAAAGCCAGAACCCCTATGGTTGAAGAGCTACCCCCTTTAGAAGCAAACTATTGATTATCTTGATGGCCCCTGCAGGCCTCATGACGTACCATGACATGCCTCCATGCTGGGAGCTCTTAGGAATACAGCTGTCATCTTGGATGCTAGTGCTCTTTGCCCACTTGGAGGTAGGGATTTCTGTGAGCCTGGTTCACCCCTTACTCTACTTCCGTGGAGATCCAGGATTCCTGAACCCAGAGTCTTCAGCCCCGAGTTCCTCCCCAGCTCCAGACCTGAGAGTAGAAGTGCTCACTTTGATTTCAAATTTGCTTTATGAAAACTCGGGTGTGCCTGAGACGTGGGTGATGGATATGTTTTATTCACTCAGTGCGCACGGGTTAATGGCAGTGCCAGGCCAGGTCTTGACCTTGTGGACAGTGGAAAAGAAGCAGGGTAGCTGGAACCCAGGAGCTCACGGGCCTGCAGGGGACAGAGACTGGTGAGAAGAGTTTACAGCAGGGCGCACCCTGGGTAGGATGTGCAGTGTCCGGGCACGGTTGTAGCAGTGTCTGGTCCCACATTGAGGATGCTGAGCACCCTGATATAAATTCTTCTTGCTTTGACCTCTGTCTCCTCTGCCACTTGGTACTGTCTGGCCGAATGAGCAGAGCCCAGCGCCCGCTGTCTGCTGCATCCCGCTAGCTCTGATGCCCGTGTGTCCTTTCTGCTTGGCTGGAACTGCTGCCCACCAGGCGTCCACAGCAGACAGACTCAGGAGCTCTCTGACCCCTTACTCATTCCTGTTTCCCAGATCTCATCAGAGACAGAATCCTGTTAATATTTTACCCTAAATAACCCAGAAACTGTCCTTCTCCACCTTTGCCATCATTTCCCTAAGTGATGGCTCTTCTCACCTGCGTTGTTTCCACAGCCTCCGTCGAGCGTCCTCCTCCCCTAGAGGGGCAGCCGAGTGGCCACTTCTCTCTCCTGTGGGGGACATGCCATGAGCCCCTTATCACCCCGGAGCCAGTGAGCAAATCCCTCAGAAACTTTGGAAGGATGTGGTGTGAAGGCCACGCTTGTCACTGCAGTCGCCTCCCTGACACCTCGTCCCTGGGTATCACTGGACTGCGTTCAAGAATGTGAATGCACTGCGCCGCTTCCCATGGCTTTGTACGCCCCATCTCCACTGCCAGGCTCCTGCCCCCCACCCAGCTCCCACTCTTGCGCGGTCTCCTTGGGCCTCACCTTGCATACCACTCCTTCGGCCATCACCAAAGCCGGCCAGTGAGGTCAGGTGCCCTAGTGTGTCGGCTGGCAGTGCCAAGCTCTCACCACATCTGGCACATGGAGCGCTGAACGCAAATCCTTCCAACACTTCTCCTGCAGACGCATGAGTGCCAAGGGGCTCGGGCAGCCCTGCTTCCTCTTCCTCCAGCCACAGGGTCAGGACACAGCAGGGCGCTGCCCTCAACAAACACGCGCCAAAAGAATGAAAAGAGTACATTATGAATATCTAAAACATGCCTGTGTGCTTTATTCCATTTTCTGTGACTGTAATCATATACCTAAGACTGGAAAATTTAGGGGCAGAGGGATATTTTAGCTCAAGGTTCTGGGGAGTCTGTGGTGCATGGATCTCATGACTGGAAAATATCATGGCTGCATTTGGTGATGGCCTCAGCAGCTTCGGCCTATGAGAAGAGCAAGGCAAATGCCCAGGTAGAAGGCGCAAAGGAAGAGAAGGTGCCTTGCTTTATAACCAGCTGCTTGCACAGTGACCAGTCCAGTCCTGAGAGAGCAAGAACTCACTCCCGTGAGAACCAGCCCAGTCCCATAAGAATAGAATGACCCGAACATGTCTCAAGGGCTTCCCCAAACCTGCAAGATGGCAATCAAGTTCCAGCAAGTGTTACAGAGGCGCACAGACTGTATCCAAAGTGACCCTAGAATCTGTCGTAAAGAAGTCATTAGAACTGCATGGCAAGATTTTCTGCATAGATATGTTTTTTTAATACTTATAGTAGAAAATACTGGTGAGAACTGGTACAAGAGGGAAAGAGCACATTCAAGGCAACGACACACGTGTGTAAAGCCAAGCTGGCAGGCCTAGCGTACCCTCTGTCACGTGATATTAAGGGGAGAAGAAAGCTGGATATGCCGTGTAACAATGGAGTAATACTTCAAATCTGCTTAGAAAATACAGGAAAGGAATTAGGCAAAAATGTGAACACATTTTACCTGTAAGGAATGGGAACACAGGCCATTTGGATTTCTCCTAAGCGGTTCTCTATATTTTCCCAACTTCCTTTTTTCCCTTTTTTTCCTTGCCTGACACTGGGGATTGGACACAGGATTTTTACACTGAGACAGCCAGCCCAGCCCCTTCTTTATTTTCTATTTCAAAGCAACTTTCCACTAAGTTGCCCAAGCTGGCCTCAAACTTGTTATCCTCCTGCCTCTGCCTCTGAGCTGTTGGAATTATAGGTAGGCAGCTCTGCACCAGGCAATTTTCTGAACTTTCTTAATTGATCCTTCATCAGCAATACTTTTCTAACTTGACGTACATGTGTGTGCATGGTTCCAGCTACCCACAGGCTGCAACCTTGGGCTCTGCAGTATCTAAAAGAGTTGGGGGCAGAACTTTGACCCCATTTTGACAGTAACCTTCTGGGGACAATCTGGGATGCTTTGGAGGCTGGGTCCACCTGTATATCTAAATTGTGCAGGGCACTTGCTCTGTCCTTATTATATCCAGACACCACCTACGATACCATAACTCCCCAGCTGTGATCTCCCTGATGCGGAGGGAACTCTGTCCTCACTGAGCTCTTCTCCTGAGTCTCTTGAATCAACTGTCACCCAAAGTGCAAGCCTTGTCCCCCAAGTTCCTGGCTTCCTCCTCAACGGACCAGGCCTCCCTAACGGGCTGTGCTATGGCCAGGACCTGGCTTGCTCACACAGGTTGAGGTGCTGGGAGCTTGGTGCCCTCCTGTCCTGATGCGGAAGTGGAACCTTTAACTGTTGGGGCCTCATGAGAGTTAGATGACTGGGTCAAGGCCCACTGAACTCAGGAACGGAGCAACGCTGGTCTCGTGCCGGGCCTCGGCCGAGTCTCACAGGTGTGAGTTTTCACAAGTCTAGGCTATCACTGAGAAAGGCCACCCTGGAAGGGTCACTGCACAGTGTCCCAGCCCTCTCGTACTCCCCCTACCTTTCCTGGCTGCAGTGCGCCTATTCACTGCCCTGAGTCACTCGCCACCCCAGGCCCCAGCCTCCTCCACTGCAGCTCTTAAGCCATCAGCTGTGTCTCCAGCGCTGGCGAAGTCTCAGGCTGCCGCCAACCGCAGCTGGTCCCGCTCAGGCCTGCCCCGAGCTGGCTGATGTCTCTCCAGCCGAAGATGCAGCTCCAGCCACAGCAGGAGCTCTGGCACCAGGCCGGGCCGTTCCTCCTTCTCCCAAGGTCTCAGCTCCTTCATTTCCTCCATTCCTGACAGGAGCCTGCTCTCCGCGGGTGCTCAGTGTGTGCTCATGGGGTGTAGGCCTCAGGGACACTGCCTGGGCAGCCTGCCCTCTTCCCAAATCCTTCCCGGTCAACTCAGCCATCTGCCCTCCGCTCAGCTCTTCCTCCTCCCTGCCTGCCTTCTTCTGCGGGTCTCTTTGCTTCCTCCTCCAGATGGACCCTGGGCAGTGCTAGGCTGCTGCAGGATTCCCGGCTCGCCCAGGTGTGGCTGAATCCCATCATGGTTCAAGTGAGAGTCCTTGCTCCAGTTGTACCTGTAATGGATCAAAATTCTGAATGTGAGCCAGGCATGGTGGCACAAACCTGTATTCCCAGCACTCTGGGACACTGAGGCAGAGGATTCCAACTTTGAGCCCCAGCTAAGCAACTTAATGACTTAGCTGATTTAAAAGAGGGAGAGGCACTGGGGCTGTAACTCACTGTAAAACTCTGGGTTCAATCCCCGGTACTGCAGAAACAGTCTGAATATAGAGTATCCCCAGCGTCACACGAGGGGTCTGGAAGGACGCTGCCTTTGCTGGCATGGTGCTCGGGCTGTGTGATGCGGGACTGGAAGAAAGGTGACGGGAAAAGAAAATGTACCAGCGTCAGACCTGGAAAGACATACTGATGGGCAAGGAAAGAAAGAGCCTTAGTCATCCTCCAGGGTGTTTGTTACCGGTGCCTGCCATTTCCTGGGTAGCCACTGGGTCATGTCTGGATCCAGGTCATGACTTCAAGGTTACATAATATTTATTGGAAAAGTGTTAGTGATGATTTATCCCCATTTCTTCATAATTTGTGTCAAAGAAAATAATAACAAAAGTGCTATGTCCACCACGGATTTGGAGCAACCTCTCAGAAACGGGGGTGAAATGAATACTTTTCTTAAGAAAACCCCTACACAACACTAGACTTCCTAGGAACATCGCAGAACAGACCCAAGAATTGAATTCCATGCCAGCTCTGGGACCAGCCAGTGTACAAGACTCAAGAGTTGATTGCAATTTTGCTTTCTCATCAGCCTAGAGGTATCTTCCTATCTTCTCGCTAAGACATTATGTAGAATATCTGGCTTCCAAGTGATTTGTTTCATCTGAGCTAATCCGGGTGCTCAGAACAGCCCGAGGAGGCACAGTTGGCATTAGCCTGGTTTGGAGAGGAAAATGCTGAGGTTCGGGGTGGCGCTGAATAACTCACTCAAGGTCATGCGGCCAGAGGAGCTGAGGCGCAGAATGGAGATGGGCTAACTATCTGGACTCCCCGGTGAGATGCGCTTGGATGACTCCAGGGTCTCTGACACTGTCAGGCGAATGGGAGGACTTAGGAGCTGGTTGAGGAAGGCGCTGTCTGGATTCATCGAGATGCTCAGATTGTTCTTGGTTTAACGACTTCATACAGTGGCTCTCCCACTCTGCTCCCACTGTGTTCCGCACTGACAGCTCCACCCCGGGAACGGCTGGGGGAGAGTGCAAATCCCCATGCGAACTCTGGGTTTGGATGATGTTTTGTAATGGGGAGCAAGATTTCTGCACTTATCAACCTGGCTGGAGGAGAAGGCTGGAGAGTCTCAAGCTGGCAACCTGGCAGAGTCGCCCACGGCATGCCTGACAGTTGGGTTATCTCTGGACACCAAAGTTGTCTGAGTCCCTGTTGAGAAGAAGAGGGAAACTCTCCAATCTGATTGGAACTGAGACAGCAAGCATTACCAGGACTGGTGAGGGTGATGGCCAGTGCTTTGTGACCCAGACTGTAGGGCACAGCCATTCTCCAGGTGGTCACTGGGTTTCATCTGTGACACTATGTGAAGGACCATATGTCTGAGGTATGACCTACTAGGGTGTCAGCGTACCCTCAGAGATGTACTGAAAATTGAGCTCTACTCCACGGAGGCTACGAGAAACAGGCCCTTCCTCCTCCTTCCCCGACTCTTCCTTTCTAGAAGGAGAGAGGAAGTTCCCGAGGGTCGTTTTGAGGATGTTCATGGGTGTGATGGGACGTGAAGCAAGCGTGGTCATCAGCCTACATCTGGAACACTAACTGTGTTCTCTTCCCAAGGTGACCCTGAGCTGACCTTGATGGCTCTCCAGGTAACCCCGCAGGTGAGAGAGGCAGTGAGCGTTATCCAGGCTGCGTCTGTTTATTGTGAAACCCTCCACCCACCCGCCCCTCTCCCAAGCCTTCTCACCCTGAATTGGCTTTCACATCTCCATCTCTCCGAGCTGAAAACCCACAAGCCCTTAGCTCTAACTTGGAATAATCTTTGTGGAAAGAACATACCAATCAACCACCTTTTTCTCCTTCAGCTTTTATGACAGTGGGTTCCCCAGTAGGTGAGTGTTTTGCCAACAAAGATTTCTTAGGTTCCCAGCTTTGGAGGCTGGAAACCCAAAAGCAAGGCCCTGGCATCTGGCCACAGTTGGCCAGGGCCCTCTTGCTGCATCTTCCATGGCCAGGGCCAGCTTGCTTCCTTGTGTAAAACCACTAACGACCTCGGCTGGTTCCCATCACTGCCAAAAGCCCCCAACTCAAAACACCATCAACACATGCATTTGTGGATTAAGCTTCCACATGCATTTTGGTGGAAATTCAATCTGTATGAATATTCAAAGAGGATTTTTAGAAAATTTGGCTGTATAATATGAAATGCAATTTCCCCATTGGTCTTCAAAACTTTTTAATAAGAATCCCTCAGTAGGGTGTGTGTGTGTGTGTGTACCCACGCTGGTGCCATGATGTCCCAAGTCTGTCCACAGTGTGAAAACAAGACAGCCAGGTACATTCAAATTGTACAGTGCTACAGAAATTCTTTTATCCAACTCTCCGTGTTTACACGTCTTGCTTCTCTCTCTAAATTATATACTTGCTGATAATAATTTGAGTCTGCACAGTCATCCCCTGTGTCTGGCATATTGCCTATCACCCTGTTGTATGCATGACAAATCCTTATTAAATATTGTATTCACTGATTGACAGGAAAAGCACATTTGGCAAGAATTATTATAATTTGGTACTGTAGGAGCGAATGTTTTATAAAATAAGAGAATCAGAATTGAGAACTTCAGCCAAAGGATGCATTTGTTGTTATTATAGGATATTCTAATGGTGAGATATGTTCACATGACCCTTGAAAGGAAAAGCTTAGTACTTAGCCTCATGCTAGGGAAAGAGAAATGCTTTCAAGCCACTGTGTGCAACCAGGGTGGCTACTTTGCAGTGCAATTGTGCCAAGTAGCAAGCAAAATCATCTCTGAGATGACTCTGCTGCTGGTTTCAGAAGGGCATCTGAAGAGAAATGCACCATGGGTAAGAGGATTCTAAATGGGGGGATGCTGGGAAATCTTTAACAAGTGAGGACAGCATTTCTCAGCTTCCTGGTGGAAATACACTCATGATGGCTGCTTTCACACTACCAAAATGACTTTGCTGAATGTGGTTCTGGAAGGAGATGTCTGAGTTGATCGTGTCAGCCCCAGCTTGCCACTGATGCTGAGGTCATCCCTTGTGGAAACCTGAAGAGTGTCACATGTGCAAGTGTGCATGGTTTTAGAAGCACCAAGCAGAGACTTAAAAAGAGTTGATGTGAAGCACTGAGAATTATTTTAAGGTGTTATAGGAAGGAAAACACAAAAAACAAATGTAAGTCAAATCATCAGCCAATAAAATGTGTCCATTTGCAGCACTGTATTTGCAGGTTGATTGGATGTCATTTGTCTGCCTGGCTAACGAAGTGGCCCAGGGAAGCCAGAACACTGGAATTCCATGCATTTCACGGCACTCTCTCTGGCATGTGCACTCCAGGTGGGGTATCTGTCTGTCATCTGTGCACCCGCCTTCTGTCATTGGGTCCTGCCACCCCCTCCCCCTGCCCCATCTCTGTCCCAACCCTGGCAGAGGGGGCATAAGGAGAAGGGCTGGTATCCATCCTAATGCAACTGGCTTTTCTTAAATTAATGGGGATGCCTACTCTGAAAATGTTACAGGAGCCTCCTTGCTAGGACTCATGCACAATTATCCTCCCTACACTTGTCAAAAGCCCCCAGTCTGAGTGTGTCAGTCCAGCGATGGAAGGTGTGGAAGGGTGCTCCTTTCCCAGAGGAGACAGCCCAGCAGTCAAGGGCTGAGCCGGCTGAGGGTGAGCCTTGTGCTCCGCGTGTTCCTGCAAATTTGCCCTTCCAGTGCTCTCTGTACCCTGGTCCCAGAGCCCCTGTCCTTGACTCGGGCTTCTTGACCTTTCACAACTCAGCCTCTCAGAAAGAAAGAGAGAAATAAGGAGAAAAATGGAAATAGAGCTTTTTCAAATTGAAAGGGGAACAAGAGTTGGAAAGAACTGGGAGGGGAGAGAAGGGAAAGGAACAAAATAGAATGAAGATGTGCTATGTACAGTACAATTTCCCCACCATAAATGCAACAATTATGTACTGCAAACATGGGCTAACAAAAAGTAATTTTAAAAAAGAAGAAAAAAGCCAAATCCGTGAGGCTCTGAATGGAGTAATAATGAACATTATTATTATTATTAATCTTTTTTGAGACAGGGTGTCACTATGTAGTTCAGGCGAACCTTGAACTCACTGCAATTCTCATGCCTCAGCCTCCCGAGTGCTGGGATTACAGGCACATGTCACCACGCCTGGCAGTAATGAACATTAACAACATCTAGAAATCTGAGTCCATTCAGAATGTTATAACAAAATACTCTGAGTCAGGTAGTTAATAAACAATAGACATGTATTTCTTAGGGTTCTGGAGACTAGAAAGCGCAAGGTTAAGGTACTGGAAATTCTGTTGTCTGATGAGGGTGTTGTCTTCCTAGCTGGAAGTCTTGTTGCTGTGTCCACAGAAGTCAGAAGGGGTGACGCAGCTCTCTGGAATTCCTTGTATGGGGTATTAATCCCAACCATGAAGGCTCCACACACAGGACCCAATCACCCGCCAAAGGCTTTGCCTCCTTGGGGATTAAAATCATGTTGGGAGATAGGACTTCTACATATGAATTTGGGAGGACACAAACATTTAACTGTAAGTTCACATCAAACAAACCTCTAGAGTTCACGTATTTTCACTGTATATCCCATCCAGTGACATAAGAAATGCCAATCTTTCATCAGAAAATGATCAGAACCAACTCCTTGCCTCTGACATCGGAGCAAGGAGATACTTTATGGAAAAAAATGATTGTTGTTTTCTTTAATTCTAGCCATAAATTCTTGAGGATACAGACACAAAGACATCTTCAAATTGACTTTGTATTTCATTTATCTAGCAAAACTTTATGGCTGCATTTATTTTTTCCAGCCAAGATGCAAAGTGCAAGCCAAATTTTAACTCTGTATATAAAACAAAATTTCCTTGTAAGTCTAGGCTTTAAAATGTCAAGAGAGTATTTGGCTAAAATGTAATAAAATTTATTGAATTGAATAAAAATAAAGTCCAAGGGCAAAATTGTATAAATGCTAATCGTGTCTTTCTTTCAGCTTTAATTTCTATACCAAAAAGTTCATAATTGTTATGGCTTCTTATTTGATTATGTATTTTGCTCCTGTTTCATATGTTTAATGCCTTTTCCCTTAAATTACATTTTGCATTATATTGCTATTACTACACCAACTATGCTTTAAAATTTGGTTTGTAAATATTTATCTAGTATGATACTATTTTTCTTTTCTCTACATATCTGTGTCATTTGATTTTATGTAACTTTTTTAAGTAGCATATGCATGGATCAGATTTTTTTTTCATTCCAGTAACTTTTGCTTATGAATACGTGTAATCCATAATTGTAAATATTCTTGAAATTGTGTCTGTATTTTTATTGGGCTTTGCTTTATCATCTTTTTTATGTGCTTCTTGATTCCCTTTCCTATCTTCTGTTGAATTGTTAACAACTTCTGTATGCACCACTTTTGTCCTCCATGGAAAGCTGTGAAACTACAGATTATTAATAAACTCTCTTTTCACTGTGTATCTGAAAATGTCTTCATTCTTCATCCAACCTTACTATTAAATAATAATTTACATGGGTATAAACTTCAAGTTAGAAAATTATTTCCATTAGAATTTTGAACCTATTAGTCCATGTTTTCTGATAGCTCCAGGTGATAAAATTCACCGACTGTTCAATCTTTGTTGATAATCTGCTTTTCTCTCTGTGGTTTCCAGTCTTGTTTTCTTTTATTTTCAATGTTCTACATTTCACACTGACGTTTCAACTCACACATTAATTTTAGTTTACTTTTATTAGCACTTGGTCAGTACTTTTCACTCTGAGGACACGTGTCAGAAAAATTTTAGCCAGTATCCATTCTGATATTATTTTCCTACCATTCCTTCTAGATACTCCTCTGAGTTTTAGACTGGCATGTGCTGGAGCCTGTCTGCCTACCCACTATGTATCTGAATATGTCTCCCATAATTTTTTCTTATTTCTATGTTGCACTCCAGAGTAATTCTTCAGCAATATCGTCCCCTTCACTGTTTCTTTCTTCTGCCTCACCTACTGTTTAAATCGCTCATTTAAGCTTTTAAATGTTTAAGACTTTTTATTTCCAAAATTTCAAGTTGATTATTAATCATATCTACTTGTTCTTCTTTTATTTCTATTTGTTTCTTTTTATGTTTTTGTTCTTTTTATAAATACTATTTCAGCACTTATGTTTGAGCATTCTGAACACACTTGTGTTAATGTGCTTCTTGGAACACAAAAATATTCTAACTTCTGGACTCTCTTCCTGTGAAGCAACTATTCTGTTTTCTTTCTTAACATCAAATGTCTCTGTGATATACACAAGCAGAAAAGTCTCTTGAAATCCGTAGATCTTAATGCATCATTCGAGGTTGCTTTGGATTGAGTCCTCTGTTCCTGTGAGGTGCAGCCTCCCTGGCTTGAAGTCTGGCTGGAAAACACACTTGTCCGTCTGCCTGGCCACAGCCCAGGGTTGGCTCTTGGATTTTTATGCAGATCTCCCATCCAGGAAGATATCTCAGCCTCACGCTTCCAAACAACAGGGGCTGTCATGAAGCCCCAGGTCACCACTCCGGGTCTCCAGCCTCTGTGATCTACAGCTTTCTTGAGACTGTAACACTGGCAGCCATTTCTCACCAGAAGCTTTGGAGCCAGGGTGCCTGGCAGTGGCTCTGCCCTTGGGTGGGAGGTGCGGGTGGGAGGCCTGGATCTCCCTTACCTGAGGGAATTGGCCCTGCCTACCCAGCCCCTGCTTCCAACCCCAGCTCCAGGCTAACTGGTCTTTGCATTGTTATTCCACTTCTGGTCCCAGCAAAGGTTTATATGGAATCTTAAACCAGATGTATTTATTTGCTTTATTATTATTATTATAACTTGCCAATTATATATATTTGTGCACAGAGGGTACTTCAAAGGAGGAGTTTTCTGCTCTGTTTGATCCATTTACATCAACAAAATAAACATTCACTTAATACTTACGTGCCATGCACTAAGTCTTTTCACATCTTACCTCATTTAACCTTTGAAATTTCTAGGAGGCTGGTATTATCCTGTACCTCCACGATGAGGGGAAATCAACACTTTCTTGCATTTATAAACCTGCTTTTTATTGATGTATTTTAGATATACATAATGATAACATTCATCATACGGAATTTGTACCTGTACAGGGTATACCTCATTTCTTTTTTCCCCATCCCCCTCCTCTCCCTTCAACACCTCTTTGCCTGCTTATTTGCAAAACCTTTGTTTCCATTTCTTTTACTTCTATTCTTTTTTTTTCCTCTTGCCCCTTCTCTCATTTTCCCCTCCCTCTTCCTTTGTTTCCCTTCTCGTCTGACCATTTCCCAATATCTGTTATACGTTCTGGTCCTTTTTTACACTAGCAGTCTCTCACACTAGAGAAGCAAAGCAGTATTTAAATATGTGTGTTCCATTTATTTCACTCAAGAATATAGCCCCAAGTGTATCTATTTAGCTAGAAATGTCTCAAGTTTATCCTTCTTTATGGCACAGCAGCACTCTGTTGTCAGATGGAAAAACAACTTTTTAGGAATCTGCACACTGATTTCCACAGTGATTGCACCAGTCTACAATTCTACCAACAGTGGAAAAGGGCTCCATTCGCTTCACATCCCCACCAGCATTTGTAACTGGTTGTTCTCTTGATAATAGCCATTTTTTTTTTTTTGCAGTGAGATGGAATCCCAGTGTAATTTTAACTTGCATCTCTCAAATGACCAGTGATGTTGAACATTTTTTCATATATTTATTTTCCATTTCTACTTTTTCATCTGAGAAGTGTCTATTCATTTCTGATGCCCATTTTTGGATTGGGTCTTTAAATTTAGGGGTCTGATTTATTTTAGTTATTCATATACTCTAAATATTAATCCTTTTTTGGAGCAATGGCTTCAAAATTATTTTCCTACACTGTGGAATTTTCTCTTCACTCTCTTGATGGTTTCTTTTGCTGTACAAAAGCCTTTTAATAAGATGAGGTCCCAGTTGTTGATTCTTTCTGTAAGTTCCTATGTGAATGGGGTTTGGTTCGTAAAGTCTTTGCCTACACCAATGTCTTCGAGAGTTCTACCTATTCTACCTTGCAGCAGATTAAGTGTTTCTATTTCAATATTTAGATCCTTGATCCATTTCAATTTTAGTGTAGTGCATGGTGAAAGATATGGGTCTAGTTTTAATCTTTGGCATGTGGAAAGCCAGTTTTTCCAGCACCATTTATTAAAGATCTTTCTTCCAGTGAAGGTGTTTGGCTCCTGTGTCAAAAATGAAGTGACTGAGTATGTTTAAAGTTGTTTCTGCATTTTCTAATCTATTCCATTAGTTCATGGGTCTGGGAGTAATTTTTGTTTATCTCTTCGGTTGGTCAGTTGGCTTTTTTGTTTTTGTTTTGGCCAGTACCACGCTTATTTTTATCACAGTAGCTCTGTGGTACAATTTCAAGTTAGGGATTGTGCTGCCCATTGCCTTGCATTTGTTGCCCGATATTGATTGCTTTTACTATTCTAGGTCTCTTCTGGTTTCAAATGAATTTCAGGATTGTTTTCTTTAATTTTATGAGATATGCTACTCTGGTATTTTGATCAGGATAGCATTAAATCTGCTTAACAATTTTGAGAGTATGATCATTTTCACTATATTGGTTCTTCCTACCCAAGAATGAGGGATATCTTTCCATTTCCCAATATCCTCTTCAATCACCTTTTTCAGAGTACTGTAGCTTTCAGTATATAGGTCTTTTACTTCCTTCATTGGATTGATTCCTAGGTATTTCTTTTTTTTTTTTTTTTGATGCTATTAAAGAGGTGTTGTATTGCCAATTTCTTTCTCAGTGAGTTTGTTATTTGTGTATAGGAATGCTGCTATGCTGTTGGTTTTTTTGGTGTTGACTTTGTATGCAGCTATACTGCTGAATTTGGTTATTAAATCTAGAAGTCTTTTGGTGGAGTCTTATATGCAAAGTACCATGTCATGTAAAGTATGTATGTAGAGTACCATGTGTCTTTTGTATTTAGAGGTCTTGTATGTAAAGTATCATGTCATCTGCAAATAATGTAGTCTTGCAAATAGATTATCATGTCTTGTATGTAGAGTATCTTGTATGTAGTCTTATATGTAGAGTATCATGACATCTGCAAATAATGATAATTTAACTTCTTGTATGTAGAGTATCATGGGGTCTTATACATACAGTATCATGTCATATGCATGCATGTAGAGTATCTTGAATGTATGTAAAGTCTTGTATGTAGAGTATCATGTCACCTACAAATAATGATAATTTAGCTTCTTCCTTTCCTATTCTCATTTCTTTTGTTTCTTTCTCTTATTGCTCTAGCTAATGTTTCCAGAACAATATTGAATAACAGTAGTGACAATGAACATCTTTTTCTTGTTCCTGAGTTTAGAGTGAAAACTTTCAGTTTTTGTCCATTTACTGTGATGTTGGCTGTTAATTTGTCATAGATGGCTTTTATCAGATTGAGATAAAGGCCATTTATTCCAAATTTCTGCAGGGTTTTTACCATGAATGGATGTTAGACTTCGTCAGGCTTTTTTTTAATCTATTGAGATGATTATATGGTTTTTGCCCTTGGCTCTGTTAACACGGTGTATTACATTTACTGATTTGAGTGTGTTTCGCCATCCCTGCATGGATGAACCCTACTTGGTCATGGTATATAATCTTCTTCATGATTTGCTGCATTCTGTTTGCCAGTATCTTATTGAGGATTTTTGTGTCTATAATCGATAGGGAGACAGGCCTGTAGTTCTCCTTTTTGGTTGGATCCTTCTTTGATTTTGATATCAAAATAACGCTTGCTTCCAGGAATGAATTTGAGATTATTGTTTCTCTTTCAACATCATTAAAGAGTTTGAGAAGTAGTGGCATGAGGTCTTCTCTAAATTTCTTGTAGAATTCAGTAGTAAATCTATAAAGGCCTGGAATTTTCTTTGTTGGTAGGTTTTTAATTACATCTTCAATTTCATTAACTGATATTGGTTTCTTTATATTTTCATATCTTATTGATTCAGTTTTGGTAATTTATATGTATCTAAGAATCTATCCTTTTCTTCTGTATTTTCCATCTTATTAGAATAGAGGTGCTTGAAATAAGTATTGATGATTTTCTGGATTTCTGCAGGATCTCTTTCTTGTGATTTCACCCTTTTCATTCCTAACTGCATGGATTTGATCTTTTCTTCCCTTTTAAAATAAGGTTGGCTAAGGGTGTGTCAACTTAGTTAATCTTTCAAAGAACCAACTCCTTAACTCTTTGATACTTTGTATTGTTTTTAGTCTCAATTGCATTAATTTCTGCTCTGATCTTTATAATTTCCTCCTTCATATGAACTTTTGGCTTGATTACCTCTTCTTTTTCTAGGAGCTTGATGTTGAATATTAGGTTGTTTATTTGACCTCACTCTGTTTTTCCGATACAGGAATTTAGCACTATAAATTTCCCTCATAGGGCTGCTTTCATTGAGTCTCCTAAGTTTCAGTATGTTTTACTGGCATTATCATTTAATTTTAGAAACTGTCTAATTTCTTCTTTAATTTCATCTCTGACTTACTGGTTGTTCAGGAGGGTGTTATCTAATTTCCATGTGCTTATGAAATTCTTGTGGTTTCTTTTGCTATTGACTTCCAATTTCATTACACTATGGTCTGATAACATGCATGGGATAATTTCAATTCTTTTGCACTTACTTAAGCATGTCCCATGAGCTAGTATGTCATCTCCCATGTGCAGTTGAGAATAATGTGTATCCTGATGTTCAAAGTTGGAACACTCTGTAGACATCTACTAAGTCCTTTCATTCAAAAGTTTGGTTCACTTCTGATATTTCATTGTTGATTTTTTTGTCTAGTCGATCTGTCTGTTTGTGACAGTAGGGTATTGAGGCCCCCCATTACAATTATATTAGTGTTTACTTGATTTTTCATATCTGTTAATATTTGTTTTACACAGCGGGTCACGCGGGTGTTTGGCGCGTATATCTTTATGATTGTCGTCTCTTCCTCTTGGATTGTCCCCTTTACAAGGGTGTAGGGCTTCTTTGTGCACTTAATCAGTCTGGGCTTGAAATTCACTTTGTCTGCGAGCAGAATGGCTACGCCTGATTTTTTCCTGGTTCATATCCCATGGAATATTGTTTTCCATCTTTTGATCTTTGGTCTATTAGTTTCTTTTTTAATTAAACGTGTTTCTTATGTACAGGATATTGTTGGACCTTGCTTCTTGATCTATTCTGCCAGTCTGTTACTTTTGATGGGTGAATTAAGGGCATTAATATTGATGGTTGTAACTGACATATGTTGGCTTATTCTGGTCATGTTATTTTCCTGCTGCTGGCTTCCTTTTTTCCCTTTTGTTTAATTGTTTACCTTACCTGATGAATTCATTCCGTTGGGGTTCATAGTATTGTAGTCCTTATTTTGTCTTTTTAGAATATCCTTCTGAACATTTCGGAGTACTGGTTTGGAGGTCATGAATTTTCTCAGGTGATCTTCATTATGGAAGAGTCTTATTTCTCCATCAGTTTTTAAAGATAGTGTTCCAAGGTACATCAGTCTGGGTCGAAGGTTGTTTTCTTTTAGGGCCGGAAATACTTCACTCAAAGCTTTGCTTGACTTAAGGGTTTGTATTGAGAAGCCTACTGTGATTCTGATGAGTTTTCATTTATAGGTGATTTGTTTCTTTCCTTTAATAGATTTTAATATTCTGTTCTTATGGTGAATTTCTAGAATCTTGACTACCATGCGCCTTGATTCAGATTTTCTATTTTGATCATGGCTAATTGGAGTCCTATATGCCTCACTTATCTGCATGCAATTTTTTTCCCTCTGCTTGGAAGTTTTTTTCCCTTACTTCTGTGAACAGGGTCTTTATGTCATTTGCATTATTGCCTGCTTTTTTCATTGACTCCAATCAATCTTACATTATTCTTCTTTGAGTAACCTAGCAGCTGTTGGATTGATTTTTTTGGTACCTTTCTATTTTAAAAAAAAAAATCTTTCTTTTCATGATCCCTAACTGCAATCCTGTCTTCTAGATCATATATTCTGTGCTTACATTGGCTCTGCTGAACATACTTTCAATGGAATTTTTAATCTCTTGTATATTTTTTGAATCTGTTTCATGAATTATAGTTCTTTCCTATGTTAGGCATTCTTGGTTTCCATCATTTTCCTAAGCTCTATTTTTTAATCTGTGTCTGCTCTAAAGTCACAAGCATGTCTTACATTATGGTCACCATTTATGTAGTTATCTAAGAATTTATTTCTGATTTGACTTTTTTCTAGTGCCTCATTACATGCACTGCTACCACTTCAAAGAGACTTTCAACTTTTTCCACCTCATTGTCCCCTGGGTTTGCCTTTGGTGAACTAGATGTCTGGGGTTGCATCCCTTCCTTCTCATTTTCTTTTTTATTTTTTAAGTTTAAGTCCTGGGATGATGCTTGTAAAGTGCTTATGGCAAGTAGCTTTCTTGCTAGTATTTAGAACGCTTAGGAAATGACTGCTTCTCAGAGTTGTCTATCAAGTGTAGCCAGATTTTAGGTTTTGAGTCTTCTGCAAAATCTTACTTCTTCAATTCACTGGAGATGAGACATTGCTGTCTACTCATCCCCTAGTTCTTTAGCACTAGCTTACAGTATTATTTATGACTGTTAGGCAATCTCAGTCTTTGTGTACTGGGAAAAACAACTGATTAGAATAATGATGTCACCTTAGCTAAAGTAGTACAATCAGCAATAACAGTAACATCAAACACAGCCTAGAAAATGATGAACTGTGCTAACTATTCATTTATCACCTTTAACCATATGAACTAGATTTGTGGCTATATAACAAAACCTAAAACAAACCAGTTTAAATAAGCCCTCAGTATGGTGATTCTACCCTCAGGGGAGAAAATTTAAAAGAGATCAGGAGTAAAGACAGAGACATAGAAGAAGAGGAAGAGATTAGAAGCAAGGCTGGAGGACAAAGGAATTTTAAAAAGGTCCACTTCAAGGGTGTCTCTGCTGTCATTGATAGATGAAGTGGGAAGACTGATTCCAGATCCATGTTGATTAATTCCAGCAAGCCAGCCATAACTTTACTGTAGGGTTGTAGATAATCCCAGCAAGCTTACACCTTTAGTTCCACTGAGGTTCAGACTGGTTTCTGGCTGTGAGGCTGGAGCCTGATTTTTTCACTCCATGTGTGTCCTGCCAGTTTGAACTTGGCTCTTTGATCTCCTGCTGAGTTGGCTTTACCGTGACACTGGGAGCCACTAAATGTAGCTGGCAGTTGCTCTGAGTTTTGAGATTGGTTGGTCCCTCTCCAAGAAGGTTCCTGGCCAGTCACCCTGTCCTTGGGAATGTCTGAACACCAAATAACTCACCAGTCACTGCAATCCACTGTGTCTATTGCTTTGTTACAGTAGTGTGTTTCTCTGTGAAGGCCTCTGAGGTCACCAGTAGTCATTACGCATTTGCAGTTTCAAGCTGCCCTTTCCACAAAGTGAGGCAGGGCTCAGGGAGAAAATACCACCTGCCACCTCTTTCTTCTTCTTGAGGTCTTGAGGTCTCTTCTTTGCTTGCCCCATGGTCTTCAATTCTTACTTCAGATCCTTCCTGGGTCCCAGGGGCCAACTGCCCTCTTTCTTCTCTTCCTTACATTGCTATATTCCAGCACCTGGACACCAAATCTTGGAGAGGCTGGTTCTCTGCTGCTCACTACCCCACTATCTTCCTGGAACTTATTATATAAACCTGTTTTAAGCCACATGTTCTGGCCAAATAGGATTAAATTCCAGGTTTATATGACTATGAAGTCCAAGATACTGACCTTGATACGATAAAGATAAAAGAGTATTTGACAGTAACTTGAAATTACCAGGTTTAAGACCTATATAAAAATCAGCAGAAGAAATGAGAGCATGCACTAGAATTCCACGTGTGTGGAGCTGGTTTCTAGTTGGAGTTCATGCAGTGACTACTAGAATGGCCTTCAGAAGCACAGGAGCAACATGGTCTTTCTCTATAAAATGGGTTAGTCACAGTTTTTCTCTCTGATTCTTTATGAAAGCCAAAAGTAACAGATCTAAAGTATCTTTTACAAATATGAACCATAGTGTGTGTGTGTATATATATATATATATATATGTATATATATATATATCTCCAGATATTGATTTCAAGCTCCTTTTTCTATACTGAAAACAGGAGGTGTCATAATCAAAGTTTTATACTATTTTCTTGACTATATTGCCTCACACTTGCCCACGCTAGAGCTCATTTGTTATCGCTCTACCCACTCATGAAACCTCATGAGATCTTACTGAGGTTTATCCCTGTCAGTTTGACATTTCACTTCCATCTTTAATTTTGGAGATCTTGCTGTGTGCTCTGATTCAAATCACTTATAAAATTATTAAGTAATCTCTTAACATCTTTCCATCTGGAGAGAAAAGCTTTTCTTCTACTTTTGATTTCTTATTATGCCAATTTCTTATTTATACCAAAACAAATAATGTTCTCAATTTGGTCCCTAGCTGGTGGCAAATTTCCTGGCTCTTCCTTTCTTTATCAAGGAAGAACACTGCATAATGGAAAGACCAGGTGATTGGATGGAAACCCTGTTTTGGCCTCTGTTGGTGACCTGGGCTAAATGCCCAGCACCCCTGGGCACAGTTCTTTCATCTATATAGTAAGACAAGGAAGGGCATGATGGTTTTTATAAGGCCATGTATACCAGCTTTCAAGCAGTATCTGGCACATGGCAGGTTTTTGATAAATGAAAATGATCTTGATTGAAAACTGAAACTCAAAGCATTTATTTGCAATCAACATCTGAAAAGGCATGTGTTGGTCACATTAGCCATAGTTCCGATGGAGATAACGTGCTGCTTTTTTCGCTTTCACTGCTCTGTCAGGTTCAGCACAGCAGCACTATATCCCAATGTTCAATGTCAATGGATAACAATGAGTCACTGCACTCTGACCAAGATGTGGGCTTCACTTTCCACATAAGCAGCCTTATGTCTGCAAGAAAAGGAGTGGCTGGATCCTGCATAAAGATGGTAAGTGCCGCGGAGCCTGCGGCAGTTTCCCTTCCAAGCCAGGAGTCATCAGTGCTCCACTTTACAACTATGGACAAGGTGTTTGTGCCACTCACTGCCTGCTGGAATGTGCTGTCCGACCCTGAGAAATCATCAGCCTACTCCATCTGGAAGTGGCAACTTGTCTGGAGTGAGTTTCTCACTGAGTTTTCATAACCTGAAGCTCCATGGGTAAAGGGCAGAGCTGGAACCTAAATAGAAATTCAGCCTAAGTTAAGAGAAATCCGTATGTGTGTGTGTGTGTGTGTGTGTGTGTGTGAGCGCATGTGATATCAACTAGGGGAAAACGCACCAACTGGGAGGAAGGGGAAGAGTTGAAAAAAGGAGTAAGGACTTGGAGTTTCATCATTCTTTCCCTTTTATTTCTTTTCCCCTTACACTTCCCCATCACACATGAGCTATCCATGTGAAGCCTTCTCTCAGCATGTAAGTGATGGTCCCTTTCAATGCTAATTTGCTGTGTACTCGGAGCAAGTTGCATGGATTTCTACCTTTGCCATTGCATGCCATGGAAAGTGGAATCAAATATTCATAGAGGAAAAGAGATACAATTGTGGCTTATTCTTTCATAACTACATTTGTTTGCTTAGGAGATTTCTCTCTGAGTCATAGCTTTCCATAACTCAAATGACAAACCTCTTTTTCATTTTATCAGGAGACTGACATTCTCATATAACGTTTCATAATAATCTGTTCAAAGGGCACATTGGAAATACATGAAATGTATATGAAATAGAGTTGTTGGGAATAAGCCTCAAGTTAACAAGCTAGCTTAATGAAGAATCAAAATAGCTTGAAGAATCAAAATTTAGACTTAAACCCAGGATAAAGACTGCTTCTCACCTCTCATACACTGAGTTGCACTTTTTTTTTAGATAATGTGCCAGAGAACAATCTTTAATTAGATTACTTTTAACCTGTTTTTTCCCCACTTAAATAAAAATACGTTTATGGAATAAATAGCTTCAAATTTAAAATGTTATGACTTCATATCTATCAAAACTGCCATTTTTATCACTTTGAGCTCAGTACCATACTGAAGATTTCATTAACTTCTTGAAAGACTAACAACCTCCGGCAGTAACTTATTGTCATTTTTCAAATGTTTGTGAAACTATTACTTATATCACACCTTAGGGAGTTTTCTTCAGTGAAATTAAATTTAAGTTTCTATTATCCCTGACCACGTGCATAGGTAGGAATTTTATCAAACTGCAGCGAGAAGCATTCTGGTTCTGATGTGAAGCACTGAAAACATTTGTCCTTCAAATAAAGTTGTGTGCAACAGAGAGATAAAAGCTGTGGCTTCTTCATTCAATATTACCCTCAGCCAAGCACCAACAACCTTCCTTACCAGAATGCACTAAAATAGATCTCTTACTACTCCTTCCCACCCAGTCCGCAGGAGCCTTCTAAGACTTCAAATCCAGATGGCACTGTGGTGTTTGTACTCGTAAGAACTTTTTTAGATGAAGCTAAATTTCCAGTGGGGTCTAAACCCAGGAGATCTGTGAGTTCTTGAAAGGCTTATATTCTCATGGCCATGCCTCTCACTAAACAGCTGCAAAATTTAACTACTTCTTCAGCTTGCAACACATTCACTCGCAATCATACAAACTCAACTCTATTAAAGATTGAAGGATCATTAAGAACAGTCACATATCCAGCATACTTCCAATGACATATCATCCCATGGCACACATTCTTTTCCTAAACCATCCTTTGTCCACTGTTTCCTGTCACAGAGGTCTCTCACAGACCCTCTCCCTGTGTATTACTTAGTTTCTGCTTCTCACTGCCAATCCCTCTTACTTCCTGGAGCACCCTCTGAACTCTTCCCCCTAATTCTTCTGGCAGGTTTGCAGAGAAGCTCTACCCTTTCTAGATCCCAGAGAACCTCTCCCTTAGAAAGACCCTTCTCCTATGCCATGGAACATACTTCTTCCATTTTTGGTCTTGTTTCTAATGATTCTTTAAAGTGGTCTACATCTTTTTAACTTTTTTTCAGAGACCATTCAGTCTTTCTGTAACTTATAAGTCTGCAGAGTCACATTTCATATGCATAACAAATAAACCTATTTACTCCTCAGATGGGTATTTTAGAGAGCAAATACATTGTTTCCTACAGTTTGATAGTTAAATTGCTTACAGTGGGACTGGTAGCAATTTTCTCTTCTTTGTAGGTTCTGTTGGTGAACAGGACCATGAAGTTATCTTAAGTTTCCATGAATACATATGGCTTTGGAAAGCATAGAGAAACAGGTTCTCCCATATTTCCAGAACAAGAAAATTCTATTACTCACTGACTGACACTACACTAGGTATTTCCACCATGACACCATTAAAATCACTAGTAGTTTTGACAAATATCCCAGAAATATATATTGAATTACCAACTTGGAACATGTGATTAACATCATTTTTGTTTAAGGCATTTTTTAAAGCAACAAAGAGGTTTCATTTCATAGTCATTTCCTTCAAGGATGGAATTAACTTTTCTTTTTTTTTACAAGTTGAGCACTTCATAAGCTATGTTAATTGGGAAAAAACTTCCAAACGATCCAAACCTACAATGACGTTAGCAATACTTCTGAATTCATGTGCGTTTTACTCACCACAGTGGCTCTCACATCAGCTACCCAGTCTCTGCAGGCTGGGTTGCTAGGAGAGGACTGAGAAGAAGGTCACATGCAGGCTGAGACACGAAGCTGCTGCGGGATGATCAGAGGCCTGGCAAGCACAAAGTCTGGCAGTGAGAGTGGATGGGGCAGTGGATGGAGAGGATGAGGCCAGTGTGACCGGGCCTAATGAGCAAGGACCTGCATTGGAGGCTGGCAGGAATCAGACCCTGCAGGGCTTTGAAGTCATCTGCACCCAAGTACTGTAGATTGGACAGCTTATAAGCAACAGAGATAACATTTCATAGTTGTGATCAGATGGCTGGCATGGCTGGGTGCTGGTGAGGGCCTCTTCTGGCTCGCAGACCACCTGTGGCGGACTGTGCAGGAGCTCTCCAACTTCATCCTAGGAGAGCACTTATCCTAACCCCCAGGGCCTCACCTCCAAACAGCATCGCATGAGTAATTAGATTTCAATATATACATTTTGAGATGGACACAAAAGTTCAGCCCATAGCAGCAATCAAGATAAGAAGAGCAGATTTTATTGTAACAGTAAGGCAATTACAGAAGGATTTAATCAGAAGAGTGGCATTGATCTGATTTAAATTTTTACAAGATCACTGTCTAATGTGATGAGAAAGACTGTGAGTGTGTGGTGGGGGGACAGGGAGGCCAGGAGATCTATCAGGAATCTACCGCCCCAGTTCAGGTCAATCATGTTGACAACTGTCCTATAGTAAGAGACGACAAGGAGGACAGAGGAAGGCCATATGGGTAAGATGCTACACGTGCATGTGCCACAAACAAGGATACCTTCGGGTCTGTGTTGCTACCACATAGATAGAAGGTACTAGAATCCATCTGACATACAATTAGCCTCCTTCACCCCCAGGTCTGCATATGTGGATTCAACCCATTGCAGACTGAAAATATTTTTTGAAGTGTATCTGTACTAAGCATGTACAGACTTTTTCTTTTGTCATTATTCCTTAAACATACATATATCTGCTACTTTCATGGCATTTATATTGTATTCAGTGTGATAAATGGACCAGACATGATTTCAAGTACACCAGAGGGTGTGCACAGGCTACATGCAAAGACGATGTCATTTTACACAAGAGTGTTGAGCATCCTCAGATTTTGGCATCCACAGGGGATCCTGAAACACTGATCCACTTCAAATACTAAGGGAACATAGCATGTTTATTGCTCACTAACTACTGTGGGTATTAATCTTGATTAACTTGACTGACTGGAGAGAATCTTAGAAGATTAGTAAAATACACTTCTGGGAAACACAGGGGAACCAAATCCCCTTGAAGTATCCTCCAATATCTCCTAGAAAACCACACTTGATGGTTATTTTTATGAGAAGATAGAGATACAGAAATACCACACTATCCAGTATGGTTAGAGAGTCAACCTTTGAATGTCTACCTAGGTGTGTCTCAGAGGTGAGACCTTGGGGACTACATCTATTCTTTTGTTCCTTCCTCTCTGGTTCTTCACTTGCTTTCTGATTCCCAGTGCTATGACTTGATCAGATTTCCTCTACCATGTGCTTTCTGAGTGATGTTTCTGGGGCCAGCCAACCACGGACTGAAACCTTGGAAACCATGAACCAAAATAGACCTTTCCTCTTTTAAACTTTGTTGGTCAAATTTTCTCCCAGCAATGGAAAGCTGACTGATACACTCACAAAAAGTAGTGTGTGCTAAACAGAATTTTAGAGAGTATCTTCCCACTGAATACAACTGGCATCCTCTGGAACTTCATATAAGGAAAATTTTAATCACAGCAAAGTACTGATTTCTGTACTTTGTACCCTCTAAAATTCATCTACCTCAACCAAGGCTTAAATTAAAATAAGCATGAAACACTTTTAAAGTCTATTCTATCTGCTGTGTTTAACAAAGCTGGTTAGGACCATAATTATGGAAATGAGAACCAGTAATGTGTTTCTTTTGTTTCAGCACCCAAGATGAATGGTTCTAAAACTGTGAGTCCTGGACCTGCAGTACCAGCATATCTTGGGAACCCATGACTGGATTTGCATTTGGCTATATATCTTGACACAGTCTCTTTTCAATAACAGCAGGTCACTCTTGAAAATCCCTGCTTTAAGATCCTACAGTAGGCTGGGGGTGAAGCTTAGTAGTAGAGCACTTGGCTGGTGTGGACAAAGCCCTGGCCTCCATCTACAAGAGAAATAAATCAACAAAGCAGTGGAAGGCGGCAGTGCACGGCAGGAGACTTATCTCCTCCTTTCCATAGTTAGGTGAACGTTCAGAAGTATCATGTGAACTATTTTCATCGCAGAATATCGGAGGTAATTTTTTCTTGCATTTGTGCTGATGAGACTTAATTACTTAATCCTTACAGGGTGGTTAAAAATGAAAAATGAAAAATGTTTAAATGTCAACCCTGCCTCTGCTTAATTGTATTGCAAGCACTTAGCTCTAGTAGTTGCTGAGAGTTCCTTTTTCAGCAGACAGCTATTCTCTCAGGATGGCAGGAAGGAAGGAATTACTCTTTCTAAATGCAATCAACAGCCCATCTATCACTTCACATACCTTTCCAGAAAGGACAGAGGAAATAAGTCCCCTGGAGTTATCCTCCATCTCCTAGAAAACCACATCAGATGGTCATTTTTGTGAGAAGGTAGAGATGCTCACACCAATGCTACACTTTCCAGTGTGGTGAGGGAGTCAACCTTAACTGTCAACCTTAAATCTTCAAATCGTTTTGATTGTAACTTTTTCTTAGACACATCTCTCAAAGGTAGGACCCATTTCACTATATCTTGGAGGCTTATCAGGAATGACTTACTTAATTTTTGTGTTCCATGTCTCAGGGCCATGATTCAAACAGTGAGGACTAGGAGAGGGTGTGAATGAGTGATTACTCTAGGGACTGTCACAACTTGAGCATTCCTTAGCACCCAGTGGCCTGCCTCTTGTGACCTTTCTGTGGGTTTGCTATCTTCTCTCACAGGCAAGCAATTCTCTGCAACATATCGCAACAGGCATTATTTTGCTCTAACCATTTTTCATTTGTTATTTTTTAATCTGTGGCAAGTCAGAGAGTTAGCTAATAAAGTCACAAGGATTGTGTGGGAAATAGAGAGAGGGTGTTTTGGTTTATATCTGGATGTGCCCCTAAAGTCTCATGCACTTATAGGTGTGGGCGTGGGAAGGTGTTTGGATCGTGAGGGCATGATATTCATAATGGATTAGGGCACTGATAAGTTTATAGCTAATGTGATGTTGGGAGGTGAAGGGAAGCCTGGTGAGAGGGTATGGGTCACTAGAGCCATGGCCTGGAAGGGTCTATCTCTCCCTCTCTCTGCTTCCTGCTGCCTTGCCATGGACTGTTTCTCCTCTGCCATGCTGCCCTGTCTCAGAGCCAGTGACCATGGACCGAAACCTCAACAAACTCTGAGGCAAATAAACCTTTCCTCCTTAGAGTTATGGGTGCTGAGTATCATGTCTCAGTGATGAGACGGTAACTAAGATAGAAGGGGTTCTGAGTGAAGAGAGGAGGCAGATCTGTTTTAAGTGAAATGCTTTGACTTTATGATTCCCATTAGGACCCCAGAGCAGATATTAAAACAACCAATACATTTTAAGTGAAATTGAAGACTGAAGCATTTATCTGTACCACCCATTCCCACTACAACAGATGTCTACAAATGTATCAGTTTAGGATGACACGAAACATTCTCCTTCAGATCTGAAGTTAGAAGTCTGAAATGGGTCCCACTAGGCTAAGGTCAGGGTGTTCTCTGCAGGGCTGATTTTCTCAGAGCCCCTAGGGGAAATCTGTTGCCTTCCCTTTGCCAGCTTCTAGAAACTACTGCTTTGCTGGCTCATGGCTTCCTTTCACTTCAAATCCAGGATGGCAGCATCTTTAAATCTTGGTCTGACACTCTGTTACATCACCAGCTCTCATTCTCTGACTTTTAAAAACACATTTGTGATTACTAGACCCATCTGGATAATCCAAGGCAGTCTCTCATCTCAAGGTTCTTAATGTAACGGTATCTGTAAGGTAATGCTCACGGATTCTGGGGAATGGAGACATAAATATCTTTGGGGCACCTATTACTCCACCTGTGACATTAAACAAAATTTGATATTGTGTTAGACGTGGAAACAGGTAGCTGGTTATAATTTTCTAAAATTTACTGAATTCCTTAGAGCTCAAAAGGACCAGCAATCTAAATCACTTAAAGAGACAGGAGTTTTTGCTCCTTCCATGTTTATGTCTGGATACAGAGATTTATCTACATTTCCCTTAAGGGCATAAAGACTTACATGTACTTCCTTACTTCCTTTCAAGATGTAAGCATTCATCTACATTCTCTGTCAGGATGTAGGGACATAGAGGACCCTCTTACCTATGTTACACCTCAAGAAGACCATTCTGGGGGGTCCATTTATGCACAGAAGTTAATTTTGATTGTAATTTGATTGGCTGGAGAGTTGTCTAGCAGGTTAGTAAAGCACATTCCTTGGTGGCCACAGGGCACCTTGTAGACTACATTTGGTCTCTGGTCCCTTCCTCACTGGGGTTTTTCCCCTGTGCTCTGCTTCCCAACATCTATGAAGTAAGCAGTCCCACCACACGCTGCTGCCATGACATTTCTGCTTTGAAGCCAGCCAACCATGAACTGAAACCTCTGAAACCATGAACCAAAGTGAACTTCTCCTTTAAGTTGTATATATCAGGCATTTTGTCCCAGCAATGGAAAAGCTAACAAACACATATTCTCAAGGGTTCAGAGTGCCTTTTGGAGTAGATCTTGAAAGGAAATGTTGTTATCTTGCAGAGATGGCTGGTCGTTAAGCATGTCCCTTTCCTCGCTCAGGTACCTAGTGTCACTTGTCTCCAACAATAACAAGTGCATTGCTCCTTGGTGCTCCTATACAAAGTAGAGACAGAATGTGCAGGCCTGTGTTTATAATCTGTGTTAATTATCTAACAGTATTCTAGTAATTAGGTAATTGAATAAAAAAATTTTTCGGATTTTCCCCAAAAGAGGAAAAACAGAGAAGAAAAATCAAGTCACACAAACTTAGAAATAAACTTTTATTCATTCACTCATTGGCTCACACTGAATGCTTAGGATATAGCAATGAGCCAGATAACGAGGCACTTTCCAGGTTTATATGCTCATTTTGACAGTAGGGGATAGGCTTCAATAAGAAAAAAAACAAGAAAATTAAAAATTTTGTTGGAGCTTATCATTAAAACTATAAAATATATGAAGATCCCTGGGGTTGCCAACTAGCTGAACTTCAGGGAAGGTCTTCAATGTAACAGCAGAACTGCTCTGAGAGAAGAAAGAGCAAGAGGCAACCATGTGAGGAATGATGCAGACTGTTCTAGATAGTTCTAGATTGTTCTAGGGAACAAATGCAGAGGTCCTAAGGTAGAGAAGAGATGATAACATTGAAAGAATACTTAGAAAATCAGTTTGACTGGAACACAATATGTGATAGGTACAGAGAAGGGTACAGATCCTGATCCAACAAGGCCTGATTGTTTCTATTAATACAATAGGAATTCATTAAAATGTGAAGCACAGGGATGATATGAAGGGAGCGTCCTGGCTGTTGTATGGTGATTAGCTTGAGTGAGACCAACATTGAGATAGGAAAATCGCTTAGTAAACAGCATGGTTCACAAGACAAGAGGGTTGATAGTGCTCAGGAAGATGATCCAGAGGGGATTTATCCAAGATCATGAGTCTGAAGGAGGAATTCAAAGTGCTCATGGATTTTATATGATAGGAAAATTGAAGCATTTAGACTAATTTGCAGGATGCTTATTAACTGGATACATGTGTAATTCTTAAGAAGAGATAGATCCAGGGAAAATGGACTTGTGGAAGAAAGTGAGCATCTCTTTTGGATGTTTATCACCAAAAAGCCTGTTGGGCACACACACTGCAATACCAAGTAGGTTGCTGGTTACAGTCTTTAGACCAGGAGGAAACCAAGTGCAGTGCTGACCTTGTGGTAGCCCTGCTCTGGCATTAGAGTACCTCCTTCCCCGGGGTCACACCCTCATCCCACTTCCTGAGGTGGCCCTGGCTTGCCCGATGGAGGAGACATCCCTGAGTGCTGAGCATTCACTAGGCTCTTACACCTCTGAGTCTACGGGGTGAAGTCACCAGAAATATGAAATAGTCAACACTGTCCTTGGGTGCTGATACCACACTTAGAGTGCCTGGTATACAGACGGCACATTGAGGTTTGTCCTCCTCCACCTCCCAGTACAGAGGACAGAACCCAAGGCATTCACAGTGAGCTGCATGCCCAATCCTTTTACTGTTTTTTATTTTCAAGTAGGATCTCACATAGTAACTAAATTGTCCCAGGCCGAGCTTAGAGTCCTTCTGCCTCAATCTTCCAACACAGAGGTTTGTTGAGTAAATGATTGTCTTTAATTACCTTGATTTGTCATAGATGTTATTGTTGTTGTTGATGCCAGAATGAGATTACAAAGTATGAGTCTCATTTCCCTCAGGCAAGAAACAGCAACTTCTGGATAAAGGGGGTCCAGCGCTTCTGAGACCTCAATGCCTATGAATCACTGAGGTTCTCATGATGCTATAGGGCCCTACCAAATCCATCTGGGCCAGAACTTGAGATTCTGCATGTCCAACAGTCTTCCAGTCTGAGTAGCAAAGGAAGACACTCAGCCCACCATTCTTCCATTTCATAGGCTGACATTCTCTGAGACAGACAGCCAAAGTGTACAGGATTTTCACAATCAAGTATGACCGTAGTACTGTCTCATAGGGGCTCCTGTAACTATATTTTGAAACTAGTGTTTGACATAAATTATCTTCCTATGCCTATGTATGATATTTTCTAAGGAAAACTAAGCATCTAGAGATCAAGGTCAAAGTTCTGTAAAATTCCTGCATAACTGGCCACAAGACTCCTTTCCCATGTACTGGACATGGCAATTATCCAAGAACTACTTGTCAACTGACTACTGATGAATTCCCATAATAGGGACAATGGACCCACGAGTATTAGCTAGACTCATGCAGAAATGGCAATATGCCTTTTGCCATGAAATTCACAATTTAAATCACATAGGGTTATAGTTGTGCCTAAGTGCTAAAAAGAGACAGGATTGCCTATGTATGTGTTAGTAATCTGGGTGAACTGAATAGCAGGATCCTTGTGAAAGTTGGGTAATTGAATAAAGAACTATTGCAGAGTATGTGGACCTCTAACTGCTACTCAATTACAAGAGGATTACATAAAACTCTACATTCACAATGAAAACAAATTAAACAGCAATCATGAATATTATCCAAAATAATAAAGCAACCGAGTAGCTGCTCGATGTGAATTATCTGGAACATTTTCATGATTGTTCTTCAATTAATTGCTCCATAATCTGAAAGCTTTTCTGCCTTTCAGTGCACATGGCAGCATAACATTATATTTCCTTTCCTGGAATTCACTCACAGCTGAACAGTTTGTTCCGCGTACCATGGCGCTGAAAAGCATATTTAGTGATGTCGGAAATCAACCTCGCTGCCACTTGGAATTTAGTACTGAGTTACAGACTGCAGTTAAGATGAGGACCAAGGTAGGAGTGGCCACCACCTTCCCAGGAGCCGTCACTTCCACTCTGCACCTACCAGGAAGACCGGTCTTGGCACAGAGCTCTGAGAATGGTCAGCCCTGGTGCTATAGTTAATGGTGGCCCAGTCCCAGTCCCTGCAGAGAACTTGTCACTCATCCAACGTGCCAGCCACCCTGTTGTATTCAGGGGTTACGAGGAGAACAATTACATACAGGACACAGAATTTATAATATTATTTTATGATGGTCGCCCAGAGTTAAATAGAAGAAAGTGCAGGAAATCTGTCCACAGCACTAAAGACCTAGAAAATCCAGCTGAGGGCCTGGATCCCACAGCAATGTCCTGTGTGAGTCCAGCTGAAGACCTGGAACCCATGACAGTGCCTCCCACAAATCCAAATGGAGGTCTAGAGCCCACAACAGTGACTCATGCCAGTCTGTTTTATGGATCTGCATTGGGAAGGCCCAAAGGTCAGCAGTGGAAGCTAAGTCTGTGCCAGCGGGGTGAAGGGTCTGTGCTAGTAGGTTGAGGGGTCTGCATTGAAGCCAAGAAGTGACGCTCAAAATAAGGACAAGGGCTGCCCTGAAAAGCACCACAGCCATCCTCAGCAACAACGAGGTCCCGAGCTTCTCCAACGATGAGAACAGTTGAGTCCATGCCAGGAAGCCAGCGTGACAGCTTCTCCTGGAGACTAAACAGCACACATCTTCCCCTCTGGAGCCAGGAAGCGATACTCAACGTAAGGACCAAAGCTCCCCCAAAGTGAACCGCAGCCATTCTCAGTGACAAGGTCCTGAGTTCCTCTGATGATAATGACCGAATTCATTTTGGGGAAACTAGCATGACACACTCCTCCAGGAGAACCAACAGCTCCAAAATGATGACACTTAGGAGAACCTGCAATGCCTCGCTCTTCTTCTCCACATCTCTATTAATGCTGGCAACTTTCCTCAGGTGGGCCATCTGTACTCAGCACCATACTGATTTAATTCAGCTGGTGTTAAGTTGACCACCAGTTTTTAATCCATAACACACCCAGTGATTCTTTAAGAAACACTCTTCATACATAGAATCTGAGTGGAGGGCTGTGCTAGGCTGTAGCCAGAGATACAGGGACAGGACCTCATGTTCCACCAATCTTGGTGCAGAGCAGGCTGGGGCCATACTGGGCTGGATCACACTGGGTCCCTAAGTTCCAAAGGGCCCTTTGCTTACAGCAGTTCCTCAAAAACATTTCTTGAATGGATAAATTGATGGGTAGACAGATGGACAGGTTTCTTGGAAACGCCTCTATAGGTATGATTAAATTCCAGTTAATAAAGCAATTTATATAGACCTACAATTTATGGAGCCCCAGTAAGCCAAAGGTCAGATATTATCCTACAGACTCTGTGCATTATCTGCTGTAATCCTTATAACCTCCTCCAACGCCTGGTCTTGACACCATTGTGCACATAAATATGATGCAGAGAAAGGTGTCCTTGTGCCCAAGTTCATAAGAACTCAGATTTAGGTTAGCTGACTCTAAAACTCTTACAAGGACCCTGCTCTACAGCTCTCTCTCTCTCCCTCTCCCTCCTACCTTTCTTAACAGCCAAGAGCTTTTCAGTTGTGTGTTCCAATGTAAAAAAAGAAAAGCAAGCAATTTACTTCCATGGGACACATTCAATGTGATAGAAAAAGCAATTTTCATTCTGTGGCTACATTGCTCTACTTTACTCAGGATTTCCTGGAGTCTGAACCCAGGAAAGAGGCAAAACTGAAGCCCTGAGCTGACTCATTCTTTGATTGAAAGAATCAAACAGAGGATCTTTGCCCAGAGAAAATTACAACTTTCATTAGTTGATAGAAGTCAGGTGGCACTCCTTCCTTAAGACCAGTTACAATAAAAAATAAAAATAAAAAACTCGCCTTGAGCAGTTTTTAATATTGACACCCTGTGACTGACAGCAGAATTGAGGAGTGGAGGCAAAACAAGATTTTCCAAAAAGTACTGCATTTTTCAGTGCAGTAACTTCCAAATGATACCACAACAGGCAATTCGTCATTAAAGGAAAAAGGCAGTGAATGCATGTACCATAAATACTAGAGGTGAATCGCAGACTTCACAGATCCTAAAGACTTGGCCTCAGCTGGCTTACCCCACACCTTGCTGGGGATGTAGGTAGGTTGGAGAGATCTCTCAGGAGGGCAGAAGCTGGGGGCATGGACAGGTCAGAGGATTCCCAGAGCCCCCGGAGGATGAGTCATTGCTACTTTCTGTTGGATTCCACTCAACCCCCTGCCTAGAGTGTTGGGAGGCTGGGCCTAGCTGTGCCACTGAGCGGAGGAGGATTAATAAAAGCAGTTGGGAGCAGGGGTTTTCAAAGTTACCCTCAGATCAGCAATCATGGGCTAGATCAGAGCTTTTCTGTATAGAGCCAAAAAGATAAATAGTTTAGAATCTGTGGCCTCAGAGGCAAAATTGAGGATATTGTATGCATGTTTATAGAACAAGAAGGAAGAAAACAGATTCCACTCTTTTTACTGATAAAATTCAAACCATAGTACTGAGCACAGTCATTCATACAGAGGTCAACTAATGAGAAGAATATAATTTAGGAGGGAGGGGAGGCCCAGTACCTCATTGAAAGTTAGTATTTCCTATCATGGCATTAACTGCAACTGTTCATCTGTAAATTCCATCCTTAGATTGCAGGCTTTACAAAAACAAATGGCCACAGAGATTTGGATCTGCCTCTCTAGCTAGACCTGAGGACTCCTTAGAAACTGCAAACTGCAGGACCACACCACAGCTTTTAAACCAGGAGGTCTGAGGTGGGGCCCATAACCTGTGTCTTAATAAGTCCTCCCTGGAATTCTGCTACCCAAGAATATCTGAAAATTACTGATTTAAAATAAATGTTGAGGGCTAGCATTAGCCCCGCCCATCCTGCTGTTGCCATGGCAATGGCCCTTTCTCAGAGCACTGCCCCTGTCTTCCCAATGCCAGGGACTCGATGGGTTTGTTGGACAGGTACTGTATTTGGTTATTCGTTTGTTTCTGTGGTGCTGGAGACTGAACTGCGGGCTGTGTGTGTGTTGAGAAACCTCACTTCCATGGAGCTGCAGCCCCAGCAGGTAGTTTCCAATAACCTAATGGGTTTTAGGGAATTCATTTCAGGACCCGACAGCTTCACCCTGAGATTTCTCAACAAGGAACAGACAGCCCCTCTAGAACCAGCTAAAGCCCAGGAGCAGAAAGCACCTCTCTCTGACACTAGTGGCCGGGCTCGCAGACAGCTTCGGCGGGGAGACCCGCGATCGCTCACGGAAGCTGGGACTCTTCACCTTTGCAGTCGCTACCTCTGAGCCACCTCTGGCCAGAAGGACATAAGTGAAGCTGCAACCCGGGCACCGTGACGTGATTGAATCGGTGCTCTCGGTGCTATGATCATTTCACACAATTTATAAATAACATTTCTGTAGCACGCTCAGCAGGAGGAAAGAGAGAGACGGTTCCTGGGGTTCCTTCACACTCTGACTCATCTCTTCCTCTCTAAAACCCTGCCTCAACTTCCCCATGTGCCCTATGGAAAGAATTCATCAAACCCCAATGTCTACACTGTCTTGGGAATGAACAGAAGTTTGTGTCGGTCCCCGAGGTTGACAAATGCGGCTGATTACTATTAGATGTCGCTGTCCTCACAAACTGACAGGCGGATGTGCTCGCTGACAAGAGCGTGCGGAGGCCCTGTCATTCCTGTGGCTCCTCTCTGAGGCCCAACACTGCGCTTCCTTGTCCGTCTGGCACCTCAGAGGCATTCTGTTGTTTTTTGCTAAAAATTCAGTTCAGTCTTTAGACTTGCAGGACCCATCTGTCCGTCATTTTTTTTTTTCAATTTCTGAGAAATTTTAAATAAGGTCCTACTTGCCTGATCCTTCTCCATCCACTGTCCAAAGTTCAGATCTGTTAGTCACTTGGAGGTTTAGAAAACAAAGGACCAGGGGAGGGAGGCATCTGCAGAAGGGCGCTGCTAAGTCCCCCTGGCACAGCGTCCAGATGTTTCCTGTTGATATTGTTAGCTCCATGACTCCTAGGTGGTCTGTGAAGACTTGGACCCATGCAGACACAAGCGGGGTATTCAGGGAGTAGCACCAGGAAGCCTGTGGAGATGACAGGAGTGTCGGACGCTCTTACTTTTATGGCATCGTCTAAGACAAGGATCTGGGTGGAGGCTGCCTGCAGCCAGCCCTGAGCTCTGCTGCTCCTCAGTTGGAGCCCGCCGCGGCACAGAGGGTGCAGACTGGAGATGCAGACGCTGAGTCTGCGGTGTTCAGGGAAGGTGGGAGAAGACACTTCTCAAAAGAGACAGAGCCGGGCCTGGTGGCACAAGCCTGTAATCCCAGGACTCCAGAAGCTGAGGCAGGAGGATTGCTGTGAGTTCGAGGCCAGCCTGGGTTACAAAACAAGTTCATGCTAGACTGAACTGCATAATGAGACCCTGCCTCAACAAGACAATTAATTGATTAATTAATTAATCAATTAAGTAAAAGGAGATGGCAATGGAGACAGGGAGGGGAGGGAAAGTTTTGGAAACCATCTCGTGGTTAATATTCTGTTCTGAGTCTGCTCTAAAAGCAAGTGGGTGACTTTTCTGAACTCACGCCAAGGCGAAAGGAGACAACAGCCAAGGGAAGCACTGAAGATTCAAAGGAAGCAAGGGCATGAGAGTTCCACAGATGCAGGAGAAGTACTAAATACTTTTTAAAAAGAAAAAGAAAAGAAAAGAAAAGAAAATACACTTTTGCACAGGTTCTTGAGGCTCAGGAAACAAAACTCCAAAGTGCAGATGTCAGAAACAAAGCTTGTCTCTGATCTCCCCCTTCCCACCCCTCTCTCGTCCCTTAACTGCCTTCAATGCAAGTCATGGAAACTAGACACCCTCCTGGCTGAAGTAGGTCATGGAAGCCAGCAGCCCTCCCCGCAGAAGCCAGCCCACAGCGTAAAAATGTAACCTTCCTGTGGCCTCGTCTTTCTGAGAAGGACCGGGCCCGCCTTGTTGGATTGTAGCTGTGAAGACCCAGATTCAGACCGGGTCCTGAGCTGGTCCTGGGAGGAAGGCCTGCATCTGAAGGGCTCTTCCTCTTGCAGTAACTACCTTTGTGTCTGTACTGAAATTTCTTCCTAACCTGCTCTTTGTTTTTGAATTTTAATTTGAAGTTAATTAACTAAAATATTAAGATTGTGTGCAGTACAAACTATCACTATTTTGTTTCATGACTTCAGTCTTACTATCCGGAGATCCAAAACATATTCATTTGCATTTTCTTTGAATTTGTTAGTGGTATAATTATTTTGCTTTTAAATGATTTATCTATTTGGAATTCATTTTGGAGGATAGTGAAAAGCAAGGACTTTTTTTTTAACTGAGTAATTAACCTAGAAAATTTTATGTAAAACTCTTGACTTCTGACAAAAACCATCACTTTTCATGTGTTAAAAGCTCTTTAACTGATTTACCTATCGGTACATTTAAAATTATCTGTATCTTTTGTCATCATAATCTGAACTAGCCCTTTAAGTATTGAATTTTATAATTCATTTGTGTCTATTTTATTTTTTAACTAATTTTTTAATTTTAAAAAATATAATTACAGATTCTCAGGAAGTTGCAAAGATTGTACAGAGAGATTGATTTTATATATCTTTCACCTAATATTTTCCTTTGGTTCCATCTTGTATAGTTACAGCACAATATCAAATTCAGCAAGTCGACATTGGTACCATGTCTGTATAGAGTTCTATGCGATTTTACTCTGTGTGTGTGTGTGTGTGTGTGTGTGTGTGTGCAACCATCACTGAAACCAAGATTCAGAACTACTCCACCACCACCACAGGGCTCTCTGTTTTATAGTTACACCACTCTGTGTCCTCTCGCCACTTGTCACTACCGATAAACATTCATCTGTCCTCCATCTCTGTAACTCTGATACTTAGAGAACACTACCCAAAAGGAAATACGCAACAAGAACCTTTGGAGATGGGCATTTCCACTCAGCACTTGAGATTCAAGCTATTGCTTAAATCGGTAGCTGTTCTCTTTTATTGTGAAGTAGTATTCCAGGTGTGTCTAACCACTCCAGCTACTGTAAGACATTTTGGCTGTTTCCAGTTTCTGACTATTCATATAAAGCGTCTGTGAATAGCAGCATATAGGATTGTATGCAGATACAAATTTTTGTTTCTCTGGGATAAATGTTCAGGAGGCAAAAGGTGAATCACACAGTAAGAATATATTCAGTTTTCTTAAAAGCTGCCAAATTAAGAGGATGTATTCCTCATAAATTACTACCAGTAATGTATAACGTTTTATATTTTTACATTCCTACCAGTAATGTATAAGGGTTCCCCTTCACCATCACAAGCCTTTGGTATTCTTATTATTTTTTAACCTTAGCTATTTTAGCGGTAGTGCAGTGACCACTCACCACGGCCTGGCACTTTCCTGAGGGCCCCGGGTGCCGAATGCACACAGCTTCCCGGGCCTGCACCACCACGCCCCGCTCCGTGAAGCACCTCCCGTATACTGCCCATTTTCCTGTGGGTTTGCTTTTTCACTATTGCATTTTAAGGGTTATTTATATATCCTACATATGTCTCTTGACTCAGATATGTGATTTACACGTATTTTCTCACTACTCATGGGTTATCCTTTTGATGGGGTCTTTTGTCAACCAAAAGATTTTATTTTTATTTGATCGTTCGTTGGCTGGTGCTGGAAACTGGCCCTGGGGCCTTGTGAATTCCGGGCAAGCGCTCTGCAGCTGTGCTGTGCTGACCCCCGGGAGATTTTAAGTTAGTTGAAGCCCAGCTCATCGACTTCTTCCTTCTCAGACTGTGCTCTTGGTGTCCTGTTTAAAAACACTAAGGCCTGAACCCCACGCAATTTCTCCCTGTGTTTTCTCCTAAATATTTAATAGTTCTGGGTTTCTTTTTGAAGTCTTTTTGGTTTACTTGGTTTCTACAGAGTGATATGCAGTCCGGGTCTGTTATGAAAGTGGGTTTTTACTTTGTTCAATGACAGCTATTAGTCATTCTGTGGACACCCTTTAATCCAGAAAGTCTCCTTCTAAGACTTTTCCCAAGGGAAGGTCCTTGTGCCCATCACAGCTTTCCCCATAAGCGCCTCGCTACTCAGACCTCCCTGCTCCTACATATAAACTTCAGGATGTTCTATTTTACTTTTCCAAGATATATTTATAGAGAAATCCGTTCACTTTAAGTGTATATGGAAATGGATTTTAATGTCTTTACAACTTTGTAGCTGTCCTCACACTCTCGTTTTAGAATGTATTTATCACGCCTGAAAGAAATCCTCTGGGGGAAAAAACAATCTTTATCTCCTTTTACAGTCACTTCTTCACCCAGCCCCAGACAGCCACTAAGCGCATTCTGTCTCTGTAGATTTGCCTTTTGCAGACTTTCATATAAGTGGAAAGACAGATTCCCACATGTGGTCTTTGGTGTCTGATTTCTTTCCCTGCGCACAATGTCTTTATCATTCTGTTGTAGCATGTGTCAGACCTTCATTCATTCCTTTTTGTTGCTGAGTAGTATTCCACTGAGTGAATATGTTGCATTTTTATAATCTCTTCACTAGTTAATGAGCATTTGAGTTGTTACTGCTTTTATCAAGCTACCATGAATAATGCTATGAGCACTCATGTATAAGTCTTATGTGGAAATACCTTTTCATTCTCTTGAGTAGATCTCAAGGATAATGTTAAAAAGTTAATGCTTAAAATTAAAAAGAAAAAAGGTGAAGTTAAAAAGAAAAATTCAGTGGAATGTTGACTGGAATTGCTTTAAGGCAAAGGAATAATTGACATTCTTACTATCTTTCCATCTAGAAAAAATGGCACTTCCTCCCATGTAAGCGAGTGGCAGAACTTCCTTCCTAATCCTTTGTTTATATCGTCTCCTTGATGAATAGGCTGCTGTCTAATCCTTCTAATTCATTTTGTGCACTTCTCTTTTGCCCACCGGTCCATTCGCAGCCCGGTACGGGAAGGCGCCCGGGAGAGGTCCTTGTCAGTCCTCTTCGGTATTAAGGGCGCAGCAGGGCAGGAGAGGAAGCCACTGCTCTCACTGAGGAAACTTTCTAGTGGAACGAAGGGGCAGTGGGCCTGAAACCACCTCCTAGGTGCAGAGCGTGGGGCAGCGGCAGGGTTGGTGAGCAAGAATAAGAAAGGCAGGAAGGGGTGCTCCGGCGAAAGGCCGGGCTGTCCTTCCCGTCTGCAAAGTCTCGGAGACACGGATCGCCGACGTTTTCCACACTGGCCGACCCCAAGCCCCAGTTCGACTCCTCAGCCCAGCGCCGAGGGAAGGAGGGGTGTGGAGCACAGGTCTGTGCGGCCTTTGCCAGCGTAAGACGGAAAAGGAGGGGGCGCATCGCATGCTCCGAGATGAAATAAGCTGCAGTCAAGCCGGTGGGGCTTCATTGACAACCTCCTCTCGTCTGGCCACCAGATCCTGTAAGCCCTGCAAATTCCTCAAGTGCGTTATTTACATGACACGCGCCGCTGGCCCGCGAGATTGGCAAAGCTTTGAAAACTCCAAGGTTGCATTTGACTGGAGGGTGTGAGAAACAGCTAGGAAGAAGCAGCTGACTCTGAGAATGCGTTTGAGGAGAGAAAAACCCCGAAGCAGTGAGTGCCGGGGTGGCTGTGTGGACCAGCGCCGCGCGGGGGCACAGGGCAGTGGCTGCTCTGCCCGGGTCCTGCGGGGTGGAGCTGCGGGAAGGGCCAGCCTGCAAGCCGCCCGGAGAACTCTGCAAACCGCTGGTCATCACTGCCAGACTCACGCAGACACGCTGGGATGTAGCTGCCAGGGAATCCCTAGGGTGAGCATGACAGACGAAACCCTGAGGACGGGAGCACAGCAGACGGGTCTGAATGGGGTGTGAGCCCAGCGCCCCATCTGCGTACAGCGGTGCTTCTGAACTGTTTCTTCAAGAGATGCGTGTGAAGTGGATCGAGCCCTTTCTCTGTTTTCAAACCACGCAGGCCTCTCGGCCTTGTCCCTGGGCGGAGGGCGGAGGGAGCCGAATTCCCCCGCGATGGTCCCGAGCTCCTGCGTGCTCACTAATGAGCAGGCGAAGGGCGTAAACAGCACCTTCCCGGGCAGAGACCGAGCCAAGAGCGGCCAGGCGCGCCCACGGGGCTGCAGAAATGAAAGCAAAGGTTTGCCTGCATGAAGAAGATGTGCCGGGAAAGAAAATGATACTCAGCTGGGGAAAATGCCAGCTAATACCCCTGGGGTATTTTCCAGAGAACTAGGGTGGCTAATGAGCTAAATAAACCTGAAAAGCAGCGCCACGGAAAGAGGCCAAGATGGTCAGACAGTAGGAAGGCAGGAGGATGTCAGCGGTGTGACCGCCACGACAGCGTGCTGAGTGCTGCAAACTAAAACCACGGCTCAAGGCAGAGGTTGTTAGCGGACGAACCATCATGACAGCTGAGATCGTGGGTTGTTTTTGTTGTTGTTGTTCTTGTTTTTTACTTTTTTAGTTAATTAAGTTTATTGGTATATGTTAGATATACAGAATGATCATGCTCATTACAGGAAATTTGTACCTGTACTTGATATTTCTTTCCCCAACCCCCTTGCCCTCCCTTCAGCCTCTCTTCCCCTCCTTATTTACAAAAGCTTTGTTTTCATTTTTTCCTTCTTTTCTCATCTTTTTTTTCTTTTCCTTTTCTTCCTTTCCCCCTTCTCTCTCCCTAGTTCCCCTTCCCATTTGAACATTTTTTTCCTCAGACAAAGAAATAGAAAAGGCAAATAAATGTATGAAAAATGTTCAGCATCATTGGTCATTCGAGAAATGCAAATTAAAACAATGCTGAGATTCCATCTCACTCCAGAAAGAATGGCTGTCATCAAGAAATCAACTAATAACAAATGCTAGCAGGGCTGTGGGGAGAAAGGAACCCTTCTCCACAGTTGATGAGTGTAGACTGGTACAATCACTGTGAAAATCAGTGTAGAGATTTCTCAAAAAACTAGGATTGAGCTTCTATTCAGCCTAGCTACTCCCCTTCTGGGTATTTTTCCAGAAGAACTGAAAACATCATACCACAGTGATATATGTGTGCCTATGTTTATAGCAGCACAATTTATAATAGCTAAATCTTGGAAACAACCCAAATTCCCATCAACTGGTGAATGGATCAAGAAAATGTGGAGTTTTTTATACAATAGAGTATTACTCTGCTGTAAAGAAGGATAAACTTGAGACATTCCTAGCTAAATGCATGCACATCGAGGCCATCCTCTTTAGTGAAGTAAACTGGACACACATGTTAAAAGACTGCATTGTTTCTCTAGTGTGAGAAACTAAAAGTAAACAAGGACAAAAATGTATAATAGATACTGTGAAACAGGAAGATTGTGCTTTATAAAGTATATTCTTGAAAAATAGTTGTGTTCCTAGGACTCAGGTCAAAGTGTTCTGAGACTCAGAATGTTTCTGTTCTTTTCCAGTTTTAGGAGGAAAATGCTATCAGACAAAACCTCATAGTTTTCAGGTTTTCCTTCATTAATATTCCCCATATACTTTAGGAGTCTTGCACTTTTCTGTAAGAATCTGATGTTAGCTGATTCATGTTGGCCTGCTTTCCATCACTGTAACAGATGCCTGAGGTAGTCAACTTATGAAGAAAAAGGATTTCTTCCCACATGCACTTTTGGAGGGTTTAATCTACCATCAGGTGGCCCCGTGGCTTTGGGCCCATGGTGGTGCATTCTGGTTGGAGTGCGTGGCAAGCAAAGCCACTCGCATCAAGGGTAGGATGCAAAGAGTAAAAGAAGGGCCAAAGTCCCAATTTCCCCTCAGGGCCCTGAGCCCGGTGACCGGAAGACCTCCACTAGAGCTCAACTCATGAAGCTCCACCACTCCTGGGAGCAGCCTGGGGTGGAGACCACGCTTGCCGCACATGGCCTTCGATGACACCCATCCAAACCACACTGTGGTCTGTGACATTGCTATTTTACCAAGTTTTGTATAAACCAATATTTCTAGTCCCACCAGAGAGGCAGAGAAAGCTGCCCAAGGAAAATGACATAAATGACATGATCCTTGCTTCTGCAGGAAGAATCTGAGGGCTTGGCATAAAGAAGCTAGTTTGGGTTTTTCAGGATCAAATTTCAGATGACAGGAAAGAATCTTTAAAAGCCAAATGGTACTTTCTTGTAATCACATCCTTCAATACCAACTAGTCAACATTCTGTAGCTTTTAAATTGTACATTAATATGTATGGGGTGCAAGAGGTTATGTAACACACCCTTGAGATTTTAACAGCTGTGAAAGCAAAGAGGAGATCACATTAGGTAGTTTGGCTTTCTGCATCTTCTTCATGCACAGGACATTTTCAAGTCCCCACCTCATCTATGGCGTGAGGAGATCACCCAAGAAAATGGCACAAAAGCCATTGGCCTGACATGGTTTAGAATCTTTCTTGCTTAGAAACACAAACATGTCAACATTTTGATGTGTCCACTGGCAGTAGAGACAGAAACAGCAAATGCAAGTCCGGGTCCTCAGTCTTGTAACTTCCCTGGGCAGGAGAGGCGTAGGTCAGTGACGCCGCCCTGCCCAGCCGTCCTCCTGTGACTTCGGATTCGGCAGCTGTGGGAGAGACATCTTCACCACTCATGAAACGAAGGCCGAACACATAGTGAGTTCTCACACTTCTAGACTGAGCCATTGAACGCAGCTGGGCTCTGGTGAGTGAGACTGTAAATCGACTGCAACCGCTATGATCCTGCCTGATTCTGCTCCCTTGGGATGGGAATTGCTCAGTCTTGACCATGTGCATATATATGGCCACAAATGGGGAAAAAATGATTTACCTAACCACAAAAAAAAAAGAATGGAACTATAATACTGATCAGCATCAAATTTCCAATAAAGTATCATGTCTCTATCATTGCATTAATGTTAATGTCACCAAAGTCAGAAACTGTGTTTGGGAAGAACTTGAAGAAACCCTACCACTGTCACACTTTGTGAGGTAAATGTATTGAACCCTCACACAATCTGCTGTAAATACTTAACTCTTTTCTCTACAGACCTTTCCATAGCCCAGTCCTGATCTTTGGAGGGAATGACTTTGGAAAATAACAGAAGTGGGGAATATTTCAAAGCATTATGCCTATCAGTTTCCAGTACACTGGTATTCCATACCGATATCTTGCCTTTACAGAAAGTTGTGTAATTACTTTGTCAAGAAGTAGTGTTGGCATCTTTGCTGCCAGAAAAGAAATATTTGTGACGCTTTTCCAATGCAATGATGCTTCAATCTTCTTTATTATAAAGAAACCAACTCCAACTGTTGTCAGTAAGGTTTTATAGAAATTCAAAACCAAATTTACTGTGAAAAATGTGTGCTTTTCCCCTCCATAGGAAATATATATGACTTGGAGCGCATTTTAATAATTTAACATATCTTTTATGATTCTGATAAGATCAGAAGAGCTGTACTAGGCAAAAACATGACACAAATAACTACTGATTCATTGGTTTTATAAATTAGGCATATATATGTTTTATGGTGTGACTTGGAGAAGGTTGATTTTTTTTTGCTATGATTTTTTTTGCCCCCAAGATCTGAAAGATATGTGGAATAAAAAATAACTAAGTGGCACCCCCTGAACTATAAAATTCAAATGCTCAGTATGGCCTCTTGGCCCCTTCATGAGCCTTGAACTTTGTAATTTTATTTTATTTTTATTTAAAACGAAAAGAAAACAAGAAATCAAAACATAACAATTTCACTCCAACAAACAAAACAGCAACAATCATCAGCATATTGGATATTCCCAAAAATTATTTAAGACAAAAAATACAGACATGAAACATTATCCAACTAATTGCTAACACAATTGTTTTTAAATGAACATTTCACATTAAAAATAAAATCTGAAGGTGACCCTGAAAAAATTACATTTTACTCAAAATTCTTTTTCTCTGACTGTCACAACTAAATTTTTATATACATAGATCTTGTTTCAGATGACATGATACTCTACCCAGAGGATCCCAAGAACGCCACACCTGTCTTTCTGTGACAGCAATGTATTGAGGTCTCCCAATACAGTTGTATTAAGGCTTACTTGATTTTTCATGTCGATTAATAATTGTTCTATATAACTGGGTGGACTAGTATTTGTTGCACTATTATCTCTTCCTCGAACTTTGCAATTTTATAACTGCACAACTGCAGGCATGGAAAGGCTGCCAGAGACCCACCCCTTGATGTCCTAAATAGCAGCACTGCCACGATGTCCCAACATCAAGGTTGTAAGATGCAGGGAAACCTAAATGTATTGGGTGATATACTATGTCCCCCCAAATCCTCATATACTTTTGAGGGGGCTGAGTCTGGCACTTGTTACTGATTTGTTGTGTAGCACTGGGATTGGTGATGCGACTGCTGCACCTGCCCAGGGGTGGAGCTGAGATACAGCCTAAGGGAAGGCGAGTCTTCCTCTTCTGCACTTCCAGGCGCTTCCTCTCTCTCTCTGCAGGGCTTGTGGTTTGCAGCTGCCATGAATGGCAGCCCCGCTATACCACGCTGCCTTGGAGTCAGCTAAGTAAGGACAAACTCCCGAGAAACTGTAAGAATAAACCTTTCCTTCCCTAATTTTGGGCATCAGGTATTTTGTCTCAGCAATGAGCGAAAAGTAACTAAGACACTAAAACTACTTGAAAGCATGATTAGTGGTGGAGCGAGAGGGCTGGAGAGACAGACTGGAGACCAAGAAGCTGCTGACAGCTGTCGGGGCCTCACTGAGAACCATGGGGCAAGTGCAAGAGCCTGCCGAGCCTGTGGTTCGTAGGTCACTGCTGGTCACTGCTGCATCTCCAGGACCAACGAGGTGCCGGACAGAAAACAAGAGCTCCGTGCGTAGGTCCTCCCTCCATCACCATCGGGCCCTGACCTGGAATATCCAACAAAAAAGCTGCAGCCCTCAAAACTCACATCCCAAGCAAAATGGAGTGGCGGCCTAGTGGCTCCATGACCTGTGGAATAAGTGCAGGAGCAGTGACAGACAGAGGCGGAATATTATACAGCGAGTACAGTTTCCCCTACCATCTGTCCAACTAGGGGTACTCTGTAGGGGTGGAGGAGACAGTGGGGGCCCAGTCCCCACTGCGACTCAATGCTGTCCCCCAACTCATTCCCTTAAAATTACCTTGAGAGAGGGGAGTTATAAGGCATTCCTAAGAGCACAGCTATATTCAGAGACGTAAGTAACTTGCTCAATGTAACAAGACTGGAAAGAGCAAGGTTGCTCATGTGTGAATGGTCTGGATCTGAAGATTAACCCACGAATAGAATAAATACAGTCTTTTAGGAGCTTGATTCAAGCCCAGTACCTACCACGCCTACTTCCAAGTCACAGGCAGAGGCCTGCAAAAGCCACTAAGTTGTAAGTTTCCCTGTCTGTTTGTGCTAAAAGACATGCTGCTGCCCTGTGAAAGACACACTCAGGATTTGGCCTCAGATATCAGATATCTCCGGGGGTCACTACTTGAAAGACACATTTGAAACTTACACATTGCTCCCCTGCAACAGACACACACACACGCACACACACACACACCAAGTCACAGACAGCAAAGACTAGGATAAGTTCTGTTCCTGCGTCTCAGTTTTATGTGCA
>RJWM01009150.1:0-69350 GCA_004363535.1 Dasyprocta punctata
CTGAGAGAATATTTCTGATTTGAATTTCTCTATAGCTTCTTCAAGCTGTTTCTTTATTGCATTTTCTATCATTTCAGAAAGTCCATTTGTGTGACTCCCACTGTCTTCCATTTCAGTGTCTCTTGGGTTTGTTCTTTGTGGGCTGGGGGACTGAGACTGCCTCTTGGTCTTTTGTTTTGTCATTTTCTTCTGGAATCTACGTAGCTCTGTGTCCTGTGAGGCTGGCCGGCGTTCCCCAGAGGTTCGCGCTGATTCTTGCAGCGTGCAGGATCGCGGGACCCGGTAGGCTGGGTCCTGTGCGCAGCAAGGAAGGGCGGCCTCCCGGGATGTGCGGGTGGAGCCTCCTCCTTCACTGGGTGGGGGCCAAGGCCTCCTGGTCCCAGTGAGCTAGGCGGGGCAGCGTGAGTGACGCGGACCCGACCCTGGTTCTGTCCACAAGTTCAGCCCAACAGCTATGCCTGCGGGGCAAGCCCGGGCAGGTCCCAGGCCTAAAGTGCCGGGAGCAACCCTGCTGGGCAGCAGGGTCTGCACAGGAGCTGTGGGATGGCACACGCTCGAGCCGCTCCACTGAAGAATGCAGCTGGAGTGCGCTCTGCACTCTGGGGGGGGGGCCCAAGCTCTCCAGGTCCCTGCAGCTATGTTGCTCAGTTCCCGGTGAGCAGCTCTGGGGTCCTGGGCTGATTTGGGCTGGGCTGCGTACCTCTGTGTCCTGCGCGGCTGGCCTGCGTTCCCCAGAGGTTCGAGCTGATTCTTGCGGCATGCAGGACCGCGGGACCCGGTAGGCTGGGTCCCGTGCACAGCAAGGAAGGCTGGGCTGACTTCATTGTAAGCATTCAAATTCATCCTTGCCAGCTTCCTTACCCCACCCACCCCACGCCCCTTTGACGCATGGCCATTTGGGACTGCATGCTGGAACTGGGAATCCGGAGATGAATGCTTTAGAAAAGAGGAAGCTTTTCCTAAGCTTCTGGGTTTAGCTGGGAAGAATTCAGATTCTTCATTTTGTTTTCTAGAAAATATTTGGTTTACTGGCTAAACAGGTTCAAAGAAAGTACTAAATCCCCACGAAACTCTCCTTTATGAGTCACAGAAAGTTCTCAAAGACTTAAAAAAACAGCACGTATAAAAAATTGAGAATGGTGCTTTTCTGTTGCTCAAATTATGAGAGGCGGAAATCAATGTGTAAAGATGGAGATGTATAAGATGGCCTTGAAGACAGGCTGTTAGTGGTCAGTGTAGTCAGTGGCTACTGGGAGCTAAACCTTATGTTGGTCCCTTACCTCTGTCCCAACTTTTATGTGGGCACCCTGCCTACATGTAACTTTCCCACACATCCCTGTGGAATTCTACAGCTTTACCTTGGAAAGTAAAATCACTGACACCCGTGTGTAGGCAGGTGCCAAGGCCTTGTGGTAGTAACAAATAGATTCCAGAATTTGAAAGCTGCATCCCTATATTGATTGCCATTGAGGCTAAAGAGTATCCAATCTGAATTCCCCCCAGAGGAAATGACACCAACATTTAGTCACAGTAGTTCAGAGAAAACGATGACTGACAATTAATAGCACAATCTTTGAGCATATGTGAGAGGAGAAGGTGTCATCTTCCAATTCTCCTTCTGTAGTTCAGTCAGTACCTCATGCCTTCTCACCCACCACTTCTGTGGATAAAGCTAAAATTTTGGGACTTCTTCCTTCTCCTGTGTTTAACTGAGAGAAGCATGTGGTTAAGAAGCAGAAGTTATTCATCCCTATAAAAAATAGGTGCCAGTATAAGTTCTGCACGAGACAGCTTCACACTGAAAAGAACTTTTTTTCTTTTTTTTCTTTTTCTTTTTTTTTTTTTTTTTTTTGTGGCACCGGGGATCGACCTCACAACCTTGCACCTGCCAGGGCAGGTGCTTAAGTCACTGAGCCAAACTCCCGGCCCTGGTTTTTTGAGGCAGGGTCACACTATGTAGCTCAGGCCGGCCTTGCGCTTGCGTTGTAGCCCAAGCCAGCCTTGAACTCACAACGCTCCTCCTACCTCAGCCTCCCGAGTGCTGGGATTAAAGGCGTGCACCACCACGCCCGGCTGAAAAGAACTTTTTGTAAGTACAAAATGCAGTCCTTATTCTGATTGTAGTTTTGCTGGTGCTTGATCCTGCTTACAAACAAGATGGATAAAAAACAGGACACATTAGTGTATGATTAAGATCCTGAACTTTTAAACTACCGGTCTATCCCGGTGATGCTGCATTCCTGTTATTATCTTTAGTAGTTAGGGCAGCACATGCTTTAAAAACATGAAATTCTTATTGATGTCTTATGATATGGGAGATGAAAATCTATATCCAAAAATGTTTTGGTATTTGTGAGTTTCACTGCTCTGTACAATGTCTTTCTCAGGTTAGCACGAGTGGTTAAAAATTGTGTTTAAAAATATATGTATATATGTAATTTTAAAAAATCAGCAGTAGAATGTTTTTCAATGGCTTGTTTTTCACGGCAACTTATTTAAAGGATACACAGTGATAGCTGATTGTACATCTTCCTACTGGAAACAGCTTGCCTGTAGGCATTGCAGTCTGTGGTATCTATCTTATAACACCATGGGTTTTTCTTGTCTGAGGCTTTTTTATGCAGCAGGTTCTTATTTCCTTAATCACTGTAGTTTAATAGGTATCCCCTGGGTCAGAAAGTGGGGGCAGAATGGAACTGGAATAGAAAAGAATGAAGATGTGGCAGAGGGATGCAGGGTGCTTTGGGGTGTCAGGGGTGAGGTGACAGCGCCAGGGGATCTTGCGAAGGTCTGTCGGTCTCTCTGGATCAAACCCTGAGAGAAGAATAACATGTTGTTCTCTGCCTCGCTCTAAATCCGAGCTAGAGAAAAAGGGCAGACACGAGCTGGAAGGCATTTGAGGTTGGTCTTTTCATTTATTAGTTTAGTGCTGAGCTGTGACAAATGTCCAAGGTCAAGTTTGGTTTTGACAGCAGGGAGGAACAGGAGGGATGGGAGTCTAGGGTGAGCGGCCACAGCACGGGCCTTGCTCATCCCCTCCTGGCCCCTCCGTCCATGAATCCTGGGGGTGATGACAGCGCAAGTCTTTCTCCTGTTACCCTCTGTCTTGGAGGCCAGGCGGTTGGTATTTTTGTGTCATGCCTGATGTTCGAGGAAGGTCACATGGCCCACAAGCTGTTAGTGACCAGTTTCTATCCAAGCAGATTGTTCTCATCAGTGCCCTGGTCCTTTCCAGCTCTTCCTGAGGTGATTTCCAAGGCAGGCTCTGTGAAGGTGAAAAAGGTTTTAGACTCTTGTGTGAGAAGCATTCTGGGAAGAACTATAGATCTTTAAAATCCTTGAGCTTCTTGTGCAGGAAGTTTTCCTCCTCCTCCTCCTCCTCCTCATCTTCTCCTTCTTCTTCTTTCTCCTGCTCTTCTTCTTCTTCTTCTTCTTCTTCTTCTTCTTCTTCTTCTTCTTCTTCTTCTTCTTCTTCTCCTTCTTCTTCTTCTTCTTTTTCTATTTCTTCCTCTTCCTCCTTCTCCTCTTCCTCCTACTCATATTCTCCTCCCTCCCCCTCTTCCCCTTTCCCTTCTCCCTCCTCCTCCTCCACCTCCTCCTCCTCCTCTTCTTCCTCTTGCTTTCCCCCCTCCCCTTCTCCTTTTTCTTTTCCTTCTCCTTCTCCTCCTCCTTCTTCTGTTAAAATAAGAGACGCTGTTACTTCTTGGTCTATCAGGAGGTACACTGACATGGTCTCTATTTCCCAGTGCTGGTATATTAAGGTTGGTCTTTTAACTAAGGTGCTGTCTATCAGGTTTTTCAACAGTAAAGTTGCAATTACCCTCTTCGTGATAATAAGTATCATTTGAGGAGATACTCCAAAGCTCTTCAAGTTTTCATTCCCTAGTTTTAGCACCTATTGATAATTCTTTTGTGAACCAATTATTACCATAGTGGTTGCCAAATGGTGATTTTTAAGACCTATCAATCTCTCTACACTTAGTATTTGGCATTCTACTGCAGTAAAGAAGAGCTTTCCTTTCTTTCTCAGCTACTTATAGCAGCATGGACTCAGGGTCTCCTGTATCACCTATGGAATATCATCTGTTACTACCCAAAACAAGTAACATCAAAAGATAAAGAAATGGCAGACAAATCCAAATTGAAAGGCATCGTATAAAATAAGTGACTTATGTTCTTCCAAATGCTGAGACCATGAAGAGAAATGAATTTTAAGCAAGTGTTCCAGCTTAAAGGAAACTAAAGAGATATGACAATTATGTGCAATATGTGGAGCTGGAAGGGATCCTAGACGAGAGTTTTGCAAAAAAAATTTTCTATAAAGGAAAATAGTAGGATAATTGAAAAAATAGGACAACTGAATATGATCTGTAGCCTACTCAGTAGCACTATATTAATGCTGATTGATTTTTCTAGTTGTATGTGGTTATATAAGAACATATCTTTGTTTTTAGGAAATGCGCCCTGAAATGTTTAGAGATAAATGGGCATTTGTTCTTCAACTTACTCTCAAATGGTTCAGAAAAAAATCAACAAGAACATAGTAAAATGTTAACATTTAGGAAACCTAGCAGAAGGGTACATGGGAATATTTTGTGCATTTTTAGCAAACATTTATGTAAGTCTGAAATTATTTCAGAACTAAGAAATTAAAATTCATGAATTCCCAGAATTTCCCTGAGGCTGCAAGTATTTTATTTTCATTACCAAACTTAACCTGCGTCTGGATGGTCCCTGCATATGTAACTAGTGTGCCTCCCTCTCTGCCCAATCTGTTGTCCCTTTTCTCTTCCTTAGACTAAGGATGTTTAGGAGGAAAGGCAAATGAACACCTCTGGTAGCCGGTGTTGGTGGCAGTGAGTTTGAGGGGAAGGCAACAGAAATCAGTCATCCTCCATGGCTTTATTGATTGTCCCTGGCTTTTGGCTTTCTGAGTGCAAGTAAAATCCAAAATGACTATGCTGAAGGAGGAAAGAAGACAGCTGGAAAAATGATGGAAAACTGGTCTGATAAAATTTATTAGGAGTGGGCTGGGGATTTAGCTCAGCACCATAAGCACCTGGCTGGCATGCATGAGATCATGAGTTCGGTCCCCAGTACTAAAAAAAAAAAAAAAAACTAAAAAGAATTTATTAGGATTTGTCTTCTAATACCCCAGTCTCAAAGTTTGTTCACAAGTGAGTTCCCATGAAAAGCTAGTAAAAAAAAGAAATATTAGGAGAAACGGTTTTCCATTCCTGGCTAACTTCTTTTATCTGGAGCTTGGTGTCTTGGTTACTTCTCATTCGTTGCTGAGACAAAATACCTGACAAAATTAGGAAGGAAAGGTTTATTTATCTTACAGTTTTTGGAGGTTTCAGTTCATAATCAGCTGGCTCCAAGGCAGGGTGGCATGGCACAGGGGCAACACTTCAAGGCAGCTGCCAGAGCAAAAAGCAGCCAGAGTTAAAGGGGCAAGACCAAGCCTCCTTTTCTCCCTTATATTTTACACAGGCCACCCCCTCCCCCCAGGGTGGGTGTAACATTCACAAATCTCCTTGCCTCCCTTTGCACAGGATGAGGATGTTTACAAAGAACCCCAGCTCCCTGCGGAGTCTCTCAGTTAAACTTCTGACCTTCTCAAATTGATACAATGAATAGGTAACTGCTTGTGCTCTACACGATGTAGAGCTGTTGAGTTACTTAATTAAGCTTTTAGACTTCTCAAGTTGACACAATGTATAAACCATAACAGTAGTTTCTTTTCTATCCAGCGACTTGTGCTGAAGAAACAGGCTTTAAAACAACAACAACAACAACAAAAACAAGCTCTGATTATAGCTTCATCTTTTGGGTTAGATCTTACAAGAAAAGTTTGTGGGAATCTTACCACACCAATACCTGGAGTATTATCCCAAGCTCCTGGCTCTAAGGGCAGAGCTATGATCCAAGGCTCCGGAGACCGAATGTACTGGAGGAGCCCAAGCTTTCAAGCAGACAGCCACTTTCCAGCTCAGGACCGGCTCCTCTGAGCTCTCAAGGGAGAGATTGCTCCTCTGCGTGCGGCACTCACACGACGGCAAATGAGAGCTGGCTGGGGCTGCAGTCGGCTGTTTCACATTCAGGAGCCCATGCAGGCTTGAATACAAAATCCACAATTACTGGGAGACAATCCGTGGCTCACAGGGTCAAAAAGTCACGCAGGATTTGGAGACACGAGGTCTTCACTGCACGGGACTAACGCAAACATTGGTTTCATTTCTTTTTTATTTTATAATTCATGAATTTTAGCCTTGAAGGAGAAGGAGGCCCATCTTCCGCATACCCTGTCTCTCGTCCTCAGTCCTAGGACTGCGTCTCTGCTCCTGTGTTCGGACACTGGGCATCTGCCTGGAGAGAAGGGCCGACCTGTCCCCGGCTCAGCAATGGCCACTTCGATCTGCACATCAGCCCTGGTGTTGGCAGCGGGGAGAAAAACGCCCCTCTGAGACCAAAGGCAAGGTTATGTGAGATTACGGCATCCGGCCCCCAGGGGAACGGTGGGGGGTTGTCGGCTTTCTTAACTACATTTGTGTGATGTAGCATTTCTGAGAGCCAGTGCTGGGGCAGGGAAGTAGTCAGGAAGTAACCGTCTAGGGAGGACTGGCCGTCACATTCATCTCTTGTTTCAGGTTGTGCTAAATGATGTAGAAAGAAATGCGACTCTCAGATCCACCGGCATTTTAATAGGCATCTGAGTGGGATGATGTGGGTGGGAGATGTGGGTTTTCCCAAAAGCTGGCACTGTGAAGTCCCGGGAATCAGCCCTTAGTAGTGCTGTGTCCACAGCCCAGCGGGCTGAGGATTAGGCAGGTAATAATTCTTTGTTTACCAGTCTCTCAGAAGCCAAGTCTGTTTTGAGGGAGAAAACCCTGATGCCTGCAGGACATCTTGTGTCCCACCTTAAATGAGGCTGCCATGGCCTGGCGTCAGATTGCTTGTGTTGGTTTCTAAACTCCATCAGTTCCTACCCCGGTGACCCCATGGGTATTAATCTCTCAAGGCCTATTTCCTTGCCTGGTAACTTGGGACTAGAAATAGCATTTACTTTGTATGGTTGTGGCAAGGTTGTTGAAATGAATCAGTGTAAGTGAAACTCATAGAACAAGGTCAGGTACATCGCAAGAGTTCTGTAATTGTTGGCTCGTGTTATTATCATTAATAAGAGATCTCTCAAAGGCTATTTATTACGACCATGCTTCTTGATTATCTCAAAGAATGGAAAACACTACACATGGAAACAGATGATTAAACAGTACTCACTGTGAACACTCATGACTAAAGCTTCTTTTGCCACAGAAATCTGTCTCAGCTGCTTAAAATTGAGTTTTTAAAGTCTTACATTCTAGGACCAGGGATATAGCTCAGTGACACAGTGCCTGCCTGGCAAATGCAAGGTCCTAAGTTTGATTCCTGGTATATGCCCCCAAAAATCTTGCGTCCTAATCTATAAAATGAGGATAATAATAACTCAGTATTTACTTTATGTGGATGGTGTGAGTCAGCCTCTATTATGATTCCCATTATGTAGATCAGAAACTGTGACTCAGAGAAGTGAAGTTACTTGTCCAAAGTCACACAGCGAGTCAAAACTTGAGATACAAGGTGTTCACTTCTATAACCTGGGTCCTAACTGCTGAGAGAGAGAGAGAGAGAGAGAGAGAGAGAGAGAGAGAGAGAGAGGCAGGAAGGCAAAAGATTACAAGTAGTAATAAGCATTTTCTGCACGTATGAGTAGGCATGCAAATTCAATAAGTGTATCCTAATAATAACAAGGGAGGTGACATTTCATGCCTTGTCCACACAATTCCACATGACCATTTTGATTTTTTTTTTCAATAAAAAAAGTGGCAGATTGCTTTTTATTTGCTGCAGTCATTGCTTTAGAGCGGTGTCTGTCCCTTTGGAAAGTGTGCTCTGGGTGCCCACAGTCCTGCGAAGCCAGTCCAGGAGCCAAGCTGCTTGCTTCAGAGATGGGGGGTGGCATAGAGAGGGGGAACCTGCCCGCTGCTCGCGGTAACTCTAGGAGCAGCTTCCCGAGTGCATCCTTCCAGGAAGGTCCCTCTCAGGGAAACAAAGGGTTCATCCAGGCTCCAGTTGTTCCTTCAGCGAAGTCTTACAGTGTGAGGTCTGTTACTGGAGCCACCCAGGGGGGTTCCCCGGACACAGCGAGCCTGTTTCGGTTCTTCCCGCTGGGCTGTGGTCTGCTACCTTCTTAGTCTCTAGGACCCACCTGTGATGTGGTCTCCTTGAAAGCACCTTCCCAGGCCACCCCACGCAGTGTGCTCCCCTCCCTCGGCCACCCTGGCTCATCGGTTCAACACCAGTGTCGTAGAAATTCTGTTCAGTTGTTCAGCACTGGCTTCCCTGTGAAGGCAAGAAGCTTATTGGCCTTGTTCACCTAACTGTAGGGAACCATTCCTGGCACAGAGTAAGTGCCCAGTCTACAGCTGAATAAATAAATGAATGAGGTGACATTGATTTTTACTCAGGAAGAAAACTTCTGCAACTTATTTTATTTTATTTTATTTTGAGACAGGGTCTCACTATGGAGTCCAGGCTGACCTCAAACTCATACTGATCCTTGTATCCTCCTGCCTCAGCCTCATAAGTGCTAGAGTTACAGGTGTGCACCACCATGTCAGGCCAAAAAGTCTCCTGTGACTTTAAACGGAGATGGTCCGAGGACATTGGCCTAGATCCCATAGGCCATAATGTCATATCCAGCAGGGTTAACTAATCAGCCCATGTGTTTTCTGAATTACAACACGTGCCAGGGACATTTAATTTCTGTTAATTGGCATCAAGGAGGAGGAGTTGTTATCAAAATCACCAGCCAGCTGGAAGCTTGTCTGTGTCAGACATACTTGCAAATCAGAATGGACATTTCATAAATCGTGTCAACCCTGGTCCCCTGGGGGGCAACGCCGATGTGCTTGCTGACTGAGTTCTGGGATACAGACGGCCCTGAGCATTAGAGCTTGAGCAGAGGAGGCAGTGAGGGACAGGGATCACCAGAAAAGACGAGACCGATGGGGGTTGTGGCATTTTACAGTACCTGTCATATCACCTCAACCCTGGGACAGTTTACCAGTTTATTTGAGAGGTGACAAGAGCAGGGAAACAGATATTTCTAGTCTTTCAGAGATGGCCCACTGCTTCCTAACTGTGACCTTACTCAAATGATTTATCCTCTGAGCTCCAGTTATTTGATCCATAAATAGATCTAGAAGTAGGGAACGATCACATTTAGCTCATGGGTTGTTGTGTGGATTAAATGAGAACACACGTGTAAATAACGATAGCTACCATCACAGAGTTTTCTGTATGCTGGACACAGTACTACTGACTTTATGTGCACATCTTATTTAATCCCCACCAAGCCACTTGAGCGAAGCACAGTTTATACTTGCACTTTACAGGCAAGGAATCTAAAGGTTGCAGAGGCCCAATGACTCGCCCATGGTGACATGGAAGCTGCAGCCTGAATTTGAATCCAAGTCACTGGACTCCTTCCTCTGTACTCTTCACTGCCCTGTCCCAGACCCTGACAGGGCCTGAGCGACTAGCTCAGTACCTGGCATTTAGCACATATCTGGTCAATGGCTGCTGGTAATGCTCTGTTCTCATCTGAAGCATTTCTCCTGCTCACCCCGCTTCCCAGCCTTTCCATGCCTGCAGACTCCCCAGCAACTACCACTCCTGGGCCCCTTTGGTGCTCCAGCAGCCGCCTACTTGTCTCACTTGATTTCAACAACCCAATGCAGTGTCCGGTATTGTTTCCACCATTTAGCTGAGTAAAGAAACCTCAGTTACATCGGCCCAAGTTCAGACAGCCAAGAAGTGGTGGGAGCAGGAGTTGAATCGAGGGGCATATGACTCCAGAGACCTGGCACGTTACTTTCTGCACCCTGATGACAGTTCTTCATGCTGCCTCTCTTTCAGGACCTTTTTGTCTGTGATGAAGCTCTCCTGATAACTGAAACACTGTCTTCTTGCTCCTTTTGCTCTCTTATGTGCAATAGAACCTAGCTTGTTATTTTAGTATTTGAGTTGTACCGCCGTATCCTTTTATGGGTAGTAGTTACCGTTTACTGAACACGTCCATGTCCTCAGAACCATGCTCAGAGCTGCCATGTATGATCACATTTAATTGTGCAAGAACTCTATCAGATCCCCATTTTACAGGTGAGTAAACCAAGGCCAAGGGAGGTGTAACTTTTCCAAGTTTCCTTTTTCGTTTCACCAAAGGAAGCACAGCTAGCAAATAACACACTTGGAATAGAACTCAGGTGATCTGGTTCCAAAACTCGTCATCCTAGCTATTGTATTATATTGCTTCTCCAAATCTTATAAGGTTTTGGTGACTGTGAACAGAGCTGGCACAGTGACCCCAAATCCTTTTATTGACTGCTGCTTTAAAATCTGGTCTTCCATTGGAGATACCCATGAGAAAGTAGCTCCCGAACTCACGAACATCTAAAAACAATTTAAGCTTAAAAAATATATATATAAATAGAAAGTGTGGAACAGAATATTTGGAAATGTGGTTTTGATATCTAAAATTAGTCTTCCCTTCAAAACACTGTCACCTCTTCTATCTGACTGTTTTGTTCTTTGTCTTGGGAGCTGGTGTGCTCTTTCTGACTGTGACTGATGTGTCCTCTTCATGCAGTGCAAACCTCCACCTTGACACACAAAACGTCTCCGAGGAGCCAGAGAGCGGGTGGAGGAGCAGGAAGCTGGGTACTGTCTTGTGGAGGCAATATTTATTCAAATTCCTCTTTTGGCCTCCAGGCCTGTCTTAGCTGTCTCCTTATGTTTTGACTCAATCTTGCTTTTGTGATTATTTGTGAGGCTCTCCTGGGTGGGGATACTGTTCACAGTCCTCCCAGATGCTCAGGGAATCATTTTCATAGGAAGGACGTTAGGATGACTCTGGCCTCCAGGACATGAATGACCTATAGCAGTGAAACCTGGACACTGCAAAAGGCGCTCATCAAGTTGGTTGGTCTCGCTAGCACTGGTTCCAACAGTATTAATACAAAATGCACACAATGCACAAAATAGCCTCTGCAAATGGCTTTTGCCTTTTTCCCTGGGTCCTGGTTGATGTCCTTTTTGTCCTCACCAGGCTGCTGTTCTTGCTGTCAGCAGTGACCCTCTTTGCATAATTAGCTGGCATCTGTGGATGTTGTCTGAACTCTGGATAAACACCAGCAGCACAGAACACTGAGAGACACCCGCTCTGAGCCCTCTTGTTCTCACAGAGGAGATGATGAAAGTGGGAGTTATTTTGGAATCGTATCCCCCTTCTTCTGGAATTGTGTGCTGTATCATTTTGTGTGAGGACAGGCAAAACCAGAAATAATCTCCCAGAGTAGGAGTGATCTGGGAGATGTAAAATGATCATCATGTTCTGACATCAATGATCCAGAACCACGTTATAAACTTTGGTTCTTTTTCAAGATGTGTGCCAGTATCTGGCAGTCCTTGCTGCAGGGTAAATTTACATTTTGGATTTCCTTGTGCAGAACCTCTCAGTTACCTTCCTTCTCACCATACTCTTACACAAGCCCTTACCTTGTTTTTCTTTTCTTTCTTTTTTTAAAAATGTATTTCTTTGGGGGGTTGTTGGGATTTGAACTCAGGACGTCATGCTTGCTAGGCAGGTGCTGTGCCAGTGAGTTAAATCCCCAGCCCCTTACCTTGTTTTTCACTAGGAAGACTTGAGTTTGAGTGAACCCCCCACTGCTCCGTCCTCACCCTGGTTATCCAGCAGCACAACCTCAGCTACACTGGAAGTGTGCTTGGAGTCGCCACTGAGAAGGAGGTAGTGAATGAAAATTAGAGTTAGGGTTTATAATCCTTGTTGTCTTGGACAGGTCATTTGGCCTCTGCACCTTAATTCTAATCTCTAAAGTGGGATGATAACAGTACTTTGCTCTTATGGTTGGGTAGAATTAAATGGCATAATGCATGTAGCATATAAATCACTTGGCATCTATTAGATGCACTTTTTTTTGCATTTTTGTTTTGACTTCTGCTTTTATCTCAAACTAATTTTGTGACTTTAGGCAAAGAATTAAGATATTCTGAGTCTCAAGTTTTTGACTTGAAGTTTGGGGTCAAAGTAGCTTTTTTCTGCATACCTCACAAATCTCTTTCAGTTTCAGATTCTGAGGAGCTGCTTTTGGTTTCTGTAGTCCACTACTCAGGGTGCCAGGCCAGGCCCAGAGAAGAGCTGCCTAGAGAGTCCTGTACTTAGCCAGGCATGGTGGGACATGCCTGTGTTTCCAGCACTCTGGGAGTCTGAGACAGGAGGAGCCTAAGTTTGAGCCCAGGATGACCAGCTTAGCAATTAGCAAGACTGTCTCAAAAAAATAAAACATAAAGGGCTGATGATGTAGTTCAGTGCTAAGGCCCTGGGTTAAATCTACACACACACACACACACACACACTCCTATACTCAACAGTTTAGGCACAGTTTCAAAGTGTATTTCTATATTCAGAAGCAACAAATAATACTTGAAAAAATTCTTATAAAATCCCTCCAAACTAGAACCTCTCAAAACCAGACATATTTGTGCATCAAAATCTCAGTTTCCAGCAGACTCAAAATCTTAGAATCCCAGGAACAGAAGCCAGATGGGCTCAAATACTCTGGCAGAATACAGCAGCCCAAACTTGCACTATTTGCTTTGACTTGTATTTACTGAGTACTGCTGTGGGCTGCACTGAGAATGCTCCATAGTCCACATGGAGGAGGATTACAAGGCAATGATAAACATGGAATTCAGGACAGTGGTTGCGAGGGAAGCTCGGAGAAGAAAAAGATGGGACTGGGAGAGGCACACAGTGGAATTCAATGATATTGATAATTACACTGTTTAAAAAAGCTGTGTGATAGGTATGTGATTGTCTTGTGATCCTACCATATATTTCATATGTAGAAAATGATAAAAAGCACTTAGAGAAGCAGAATGATGTCCAAAATCCAGAAAAAAAATGAGTAAGAAACAAACCACACTGTATGAGGACCATACCTTTTTTCTGGTACTGTCTTAATCTATTTTTATCTATCCTGTTAAAAACTGTATCCTCACTCCCTCTCACATAGTCTGGCCCAGGGTGAGTGATGGGTAACGGCTGTTGGATGGATGGATGGGTGCATGTGTAATGCTCCTCTCTGCCCCTCCTCTTTGATTTGAAGGTGTACCTTGAATCCTACCTCTGCTGCATTCTATTTGTCAAAGTGTAGATCAGTGGACAGAGTGTCTCCTGGGAATATTTTGCTTCTGCTCTGGTCTAGGACATAATACTGGCAGACAGTTTGATCATTTACCATTGCTCTATTTCGAGCAAAATGTCCTTGCACGATTTATTCCCAATGACATCCACCTGCCACATGTATCTTTGGAGTCAGCCTCTGAGGTTTGGTCCTGCCTGCTGAGCACATTCCCGAAGTGACTGTCTTTCACTGTTACCTCTGAGGTTGCTGCAGGTGCTAACAGTCACTTCTCTTAGTCCAAAGAAGAAGTAGGGTCTGTTCTCTCAAGATGTAAACCAGGGAAGCCTCGGCTGTAGCATCTAAGCAAGAGAGTGGGGAGACTGGAAAGAACTTTGCTGTTCTGCACGCCATAGCTATTCACTTCCCAGGGAGGGCATCCAGAAGTGCACGACTGGCCTGCGGGGTCAGAGGTGGGTGAGAGGGTGAGGATGGATGCCTGCTCATCTCATTGAAACAAATGACTTCCATGCCTGCTGAAGGGATGTCAGAGGAACCGAGAAGCACACAGGCATTACTTACGCCTGTGAAAGGGGTGCGTGAAGCAGGTAGACTAACAGGTGTGGGACTCCCTTCCCAGGCAGCACCCTTCTTAGGCCAATAGCCTGGCAAAGGTGAGTGGCAAAGGTGTACGGTGTTGTTGGGAGGAGTTGTGGGCTTGATCGCAGTGCTCTCAGCCTCAGAGTGACTTCTCTGGGCCCTGTTCTGTACTTCATGGTAATAATCAAGACATTTGCTAACAGGTACAAATCAGAATGAAGAAGGGTTCTACTGGTAGAGGGCTTCTCTCTGCCTGGTTTTAATACATTAACTGCTGGATGGTAGACTGATGGAGAGGATCGGGGAAGGACTGGGGTGTGGGAGGGGAAGAAACTTCAGGAAGCTCAGGGCATCTGTGATTCAACTATCCGTATAGAACTGCTTTAATATTTTAACAGCCAGTGTGGTCATATTCCTGTTGATTGCCAGAGCAGACTGTCAGCTCTGCTATACAATGAGAAAAATGGATTAGAGCCTCCTACTTCATGAGCTTCAGAGTCACTTGGGAAGCTCGTTAAGAAGACAGCTGCCTAGTTCCCACCTCGAAATTGTGGCATAAGACTCTCTAGGGCTTGGATTAGGCTTACTACACTTGGCGGAGCAAATCCTCCCTGGAGCAGGCAGTCTCTAAGGATCCAGTTCTAACTTCTGCATTGATGGTGACCTGGGAGGAGTCCAGCACATAGTTCCTAAGGGGAACATGCCTACTTCAGGCACAGGTCATGTGAGTGAGTGAAGCAGGTTGTGGGGTCGTGGTGAATTGATGAACGCATATCCTTTTAATTGAAGCCACTTGGGCCCAGACTCAGGTTCCCTGGACTGCTCGGGAGAAGCAGGCCTCATGTGGACAGATCTCTGACTTTTTAAGAAATGTTGGAAGTCACTGTGCATGGAGTCAGTCGTTCACCTCACCAATTCGTAGCTGGGTCACTGCTTCAAATAGTTCTGCCCCAGAATTCCAGTCTACAGATGGCTGAAGGGTATGGGAAATGAGCCTGGGCCCACATGAGGAGGCATGGTGACAAGCCCTAAGCGAGGATCTTTTTTTTTTTGCGGCCCCGGGGATCGAACTCACAGGCTCACACCTGCCAGACAGGCGCTTAAGCTGCTGAGCCAAACTCCCGGCCCTGGGTTTTTTGAGGCAGGGTCGCACTATGTAGCTCAGGCAGGCCTTGCGCTTGCGCTGTAGCCCAAGCCGGCCTCGAACTCACAACGCTCCGCCTACCTCAGCCTCCTAAGCGAGGATCTTGATGCTGCTTAATGAGACTTTTTTCAAACACAGTTGATGGAGACTGTCCTCAGTTGGTTGTGACCCACTGTCACCTCTCAGTGGTCCCCACTATTGCCTCCAGTTAAGTCCTATCCTTGGGACCTTTATTTTTTATTTTTTATATGCCTGGTTTTAATTCAGGGGGAATCAATAGCTTTAAGTACAAATTGAATTCAGCACCTTTCTTAGCAACATGGTACTGGGATCTGACCGAGGGCAAAGGGGCACCTTTTGTAAGGTCTCTTATGACTTACCAAAGAGGGGCAGCTCTCACAGGATGGGCTTCCCACCTCAGACTCGAGGTGCTAAGGTTCCATCTGGGATTCCTGGAATGTTCCATGAAGGAGTGGATTCTCCTAGTAACAAGGGAGCTTGACTTCATTGGTACATTTAAACCCAATTGCAATGCTCTCCCCCTGGCTAGAACACCATTTGTTCTATCAACTTGTGTCTCTGATTCTTGCTTGTCCTTCAGGATTAGACTGTGGTCTGGTCTCCCCAAACTAGTCTGTGTCAGGTTCTTTGTAGCACCACAGTCCAGGGTATGCCCTTGTTTTAGAATTTTCCGCCTGGAATTACAATGCTCTGTTTTCTTAAAAACATCCAAGTCTAGCTGGGTGTGGTGGCACATGCCTGTAATCCTAGCACTTGGGAGGCTGAGGCAGGAAGCCAGCCTGGGCTACAAAGTGAGTTCTAGGCCATCCCGAACTGCACAGCAAGACCCTGTCTCAAAAAAGTCAAACAACAACAACAACAACAACAACAAAAATCCAAGCCTACTATTTGTTAGGTGTTCTCTGTGTGTCAGCATTGCTAACATCACTTTGTGTTATTATCTCAGTTAAGCCTCACAACAGTTCGATGAGACTGGCATTATTACCATTCCTATTTAAGAAAGGAGGCTTTGAGAGGTTAAGTAGCTTGCCTGACATCACAAGGCCAAAAAGTGATAAGTGGAGATTCGAACTCTATATACAGCAGAGCCTGCTGGGATCTTTGTCTCTGTGACCAAAATTGCGCTAAGCTGCTTCCTGGCAGGGTGCAGCCAGCACCCTGAGGCCAAGGTTAGTCTTTTGGTTCATCACAGCTTTGATGTCTGATAGCTTGATTGTGCATCCTTGCTCTGTCAACTGTCTGTGGCTAATGTTTAAGCAACAATGTCCTTTGCTCTGTAATGGGGACAATTATAGCTGCTCTGTAAAGATTTTTTTTTTTTGAAATTACATGAGGGTGTGGGTCTGTGGGCCTTGTCACTGTACCCAGCGTGTAGTAATGGTTAGAAATGAGTTGATGGGATAAATGAATTAAAAGTGCTAGAGGGTGAACGTTTACCTGACCAACATTTCCTTATCCATTTCAAGCATTCATAAAACTGTAAAGATGAGGTTTGGTTTGGGAGTGAGTTGGATGCTGGGCGTGGGTGAAGGGTATAGACGGAAATGGAGGTGACAGGCCTCAGAGTTGTTTCTATTTCTCAGAGAGGTTATCCTGTAGAGACAGTGGGTAATGGGGAGACTACTTCATGTTCCATTTTCATTTCCATTTCATGCGTATGTCTGTATTATACCTAAACAACCTGCCTGATAGTCACAAAAGTCAAAAATGAACTGAATCCATTGCTACCCACGCATAGACTAAACATTTAGTTGTCTTATGCTACATCTCTGTCACTGTTAGTGTGAAATGAGCTGCTAAACAAACTAATCGAGAAGGCTTTTTGGGAAAAGATGAGGAATAGGTACTCATATTTAGACAAGTCAAACCACGTTTCCCTGCCCTTGTGACCATGCCGTTTCACCACCTGGATGATTAAATTCAGTTCAGTGAGGCACGGAGTTGGCATGTTGATTTCGTGGAGTACACATGGGTCAGTGTCTCACAGAAACACTAGACCAGCGTGCTCCCAGGTTCACTCTACCAGCCTCAACGATCTGACACATAATCCTTGGCAGGATTATAGTTTTGCTTTGTTCTATTACATTCTGGAAAAGTCTATAGATAATGTGCCAAGCATGTAGGTAGCTAAAAGATAGATTTGTAAGTCCAACATCTGTAAGATCTATCTATGGGAAAGGTCTAATTAGGCCTGCCTTTTTTTTTTTTTAACTGTGATTGTCAGTAGCAAATGACATTTATGCATCAAGGTATCCACATTGATGGGCACGCAATGAATGTTAAATCACAATAATTAAGTTTAATGAGAATGAATGGGTTGTCTTACAGCATGGCTTTGGCTCCCTGCGATGCCTCCTCGCTCCTGTTTACAAGGCTCTGCCTGGCTGGTCCTGCCCACTTCAGCCCTTTCTTTGTGGTGCCACCTAGTTTTGCCCCTTTGTTCATTGCAGAGCCCTTTACTGTACTTGTCGGGAATGTCTGAGATGCCTCCCACCAATGAGTCTTTCATCTTTTTCCCTGGTATGGTCATCTCTCTGTCATACTCTCATCTCTTCCCCCTTCTCTCTTCCATATTTTTCTATACTCCCTCTCTCTTTTTCTTCCTTCTTTCTCCCCATTTTCTCTTTGAGCCTCTTTGTTCAGTCCCTTTGATAGCAGCTTTCCTCTAGGAAGCACTTCCTCCCAGCCTTGGACTCCCATATTCTCTCTCTTTCTCTCTCTCTCTGTTTTTTTTTTTTTTTTTTGGTACTGGGGATTGAACTCATGACCTCACACTTGCCAGGCAGGCATTTGTGCCCCTGAGCTATATCCCCGGCCCTCATATTCTCATTGACGTTGGTGCCTTGTTGGGGAGACGACCAGTCTGCCCTAAAGGAGAAGTCGTGGAAAGCAAAAATGTTCCTGTGTAAACAAGAATATATATCTAAACGGAGCCCCTATTTAAGGCTGTTTTTAAGCACACCATGTTTTGGGGGGAGGATGACTGAATCATCCATAATACATGTTATATGTTGGGAAACAGATTGAGAAGATTAAAGTATGATAATTTGATATTTCATAGTCATCTTTCTCAGTTTGTTCAGTACAAACTCAGGAAGTTGTAGTGAGTTTACAATGCTCAAAGTATCCATGTCCCATCAGGATTATGATTCTGTGAAGCTGTGACCAGCGGCCAGTGTGTAGGCCTCAGAAGATGGCGGAAGCTGTTCTAATGTTGCAAGAGGAGAAAGTGGCAATCAGGTTAAAGGTGCAATCCCAGCAATCCCATCTCTGCCACACTTCTGGCTGAAGCCCCTTTTAGGACGCCAGAGAAATTCTACCTGGAATATAGAAAGAAGATGAGCCACACTCTATACTAGAGGACAAAGTGGCACGACACTCCCCTAACCCCTGGCCTGAGTAGTGGGCCTTCCTGCGTGGATTCATTGTGTTCCGAAGGCCTCTACACTCAGGGCAGGAATTCCTGCTTCCGCCTTCACTTTCTTGGAGGTAAAATGGGCAGACTGAGTCCCCAAAGAATGGCAGGATGTCCTCAGTGGAAGCACACTGTATTTAAATGCAATCCACCTCTTTGGGTTTTTGGAAAAGCCACCTGTAGATTCATTTGCTGGGAAATGTGGTCTGTGTGGCTGAGGCAGTGGGCACTGCAGTTGTGGCCTTGCCAAAAGCTGACTTTCTTCGGAAGTCTGTCTGCTGTCCAGAGTGGCAGCCACTTCGGTGGGCAAACAGGATGGTCATCTCTGGGCCCGAGGAGGCTGCTTCGGGCTGGAACCCCTTGAGGGTGGCTGGCTGTTCAGGCTTGCCAGAGGTGGGATGGGAGGTGTAATGTTTGGTGGGAGGAGGGCTGTAATTCTGGAATCTCACGGTTTTTACTTGCTGCAAGAGAAAAGAGCAAAGAAACATGGGTGAGACATGTACTGTTTCCCCAGGACTGAGTTCGGGCTGTTTTTTTACAGTTGTCCCCATTCAAAATGCCTCATCTATCTGTTGCTCATTCAGCAAATACTTGTGTCTACTAGAAGTGTGTGCTGTGCGTGACGCAATCTGTGAGGAGCTGTGAATCCAAAAGGGAACAAAGGCAAACAGAAAACCATAACAAGTGCGTGATGGGGGAAGTGTCCGATGCTGCGAACAGAGAAGAACCTAACTACAGCTGTGATGGGCCTAGGCAAGGAAGGTCCTAGAGGCAGAGCCAGTCCCTGTCTTAGGGCTTAAGGAAGTATTCTGTAGATACTGGAAATAATTTCCTTTTTCCATGAAATTCAATCCTTGTATCCCCAACTGGTAACCCAAAATTTCTTCATATGTTTTGGCTTTCACCATGTCTAGCTGGGACCTGGAGACGTACTAATGCAGTTCGAGGGCTATATCTAACAACCTGGCTTATTGGGTAGCTGTGCCTGGAAAACTTTAAATAGCCGAATACTCTGAGTCAGAATGAGAACTCCCAACACTTAATATGAGTCGCAGCTTTTTTTCAAATGCCTTTTCCTGTGAGCTTATAGCTTAGCATTAAGAGCCTGAGTTTTTTGGTGCGAATTCTGCTCCAGATACTCACATATGTCAGCTGTGTGGCTTTGCGGATGACCTTGTGCTCCCTCAAGCTCCATATCCTCATTTTAAAATGAAGACAAAAATAATACCCAATGCAGAGGGTTGTCATCAGGATTAACTGAGATGGGAAATGTGACGTAGTGGGCACAGTGCCTGCAGGTTGTTAGTATTTAGGAAATGCTTAACAAATAGGAGGAAGCTACATCTTCTTCCTGTCATGGGGAGAATGGGTGATGGTAGGCTAGTGGTGGTGGTAGTAGTGGTGACGCTGCAGTGGCAGTGATGTTAAAAGAAACTCGAAGATAACAATGAGCATCATCTAATTTTCTTAATGTCATCTCTTCCTTTCTAGATCCTTCTTGCTTCAGGGGTATTTCAAAAACTCCTCTGCCCTAGTGTAAAAATGTCTGGATAGGAGTTAATGGGTGTGACCTCTGCCACAGAAGTCACAGTATATTAGCTGCTGGAATTGTCATCGTTCAGTGTGACCTTGATAGTACTTAGAATCTCCTGAGTCTCAATTGCTCTTTGACATAATGAATGATTAATTATGTGTCAAGCCCCATATAAGCACTTTACATTAGTTACATCATTTAATCTCTCCAATCCTAAGTAGCTATTATTATTCTTACCTCCTTTTTGTAGATTAGCCAAAAAAAAAAAAAAACAAAAAAAAAAGTTCAGAAGGGTAAGGTGTTATAGCCAAAGCCACCCAGCCAGCTAGTTACAGGGTTGGAATTCAAATCAAGATTTGTCTGATGCCAAAAATCATGTTTATTCTAAGTCATCAGACCTCAAAAGACCAATGTATAAAGTGTTTGAGAGGCATGAAAGGGAGTCAGTACCATGTCTAGGGAGGAGAAGGCGGAGTAGTGTGAGGACTCTTTTGTGACTACTCTTTTGAGTCCTTGTTCAACTGACACTAGGATCTCAGGAGCTGGGACAGTGTGAAAAGTTGGGGGCACTAAAGAGTCTGGCTCTCAGTGGCCCTCCACTCCTACCTTTTCGATGCCATTCCTTGAGTTTTCTGGTTTCACCAGGATTGATGGAGGGGCAGATGCAGGTGGCCTTGGTGGAGGTTCACTCTTGGTGGGGACTTCCTTGCCTTCCATGATGAGGGAACTGGCTGCCGAGTGGACCCTGGTTTCACTGCCTCTGCTGATGCAGGTGAGGGCAGGCTCCCCGGTGGAAGCAGGCTTGGGCCCCATCTCCACAGATGGGGAGGAGGGGACTCCCTGTGGCTGGTAGAATTGGAACTGCTGAGGCCCGGCCACCATGGTAGGGTTGCGTCTGAGGGAGCCCATCACAAGGGTGGGGATCCTGGACTGGGCCGGTCTCTGCAGGGATCCATCTGGGGGATTATATGAGAGAGATATCAGCAATGGGGGTGGAGGACAGAGGCGGGGTTAGGGCTGGATAAGCAGCGTGTCCTGATATCCTGGAATAGTTCAGTGCTTTCCTAATTTGACTGTGCTCACTCTCACAGGGTCTTTCTAAGGTGATCTTATTCTTTTTTTAGTGCTGTTTGCTGACACAGACAGCAAATAATTGGCTCACTGAATGGTGTGCATGTGTGTCAAAGGTATATTGCTTCTATTTGGCTTCCTTCTGTCTGTCTCACTGTCTTACACACACACACACACACACACACACCCCTGCTCTCTTCTTCCAGGCCTTTAAGATGGAGAGTGAAGAAGAGAGACATGAAGATAGCTTCACAATGAGCAGACATAATGGCATGTAGACCACAGAGAAAACAAAAGACAGACAGTTGAAATTAAGAAACACAAGAGACAGACAATTAAGAAAGACAAGAGGGAGGAAAAGAGGAAAAGAGAGGAGAGGGGAGGAGAATTCTTGCCGAGGAGAGATCTAACAGAGCTTTAGGCATGAGGTGGGGGTGCTTTATTTGGAGGAGTGCCTGCAGGGCAGAAGGGTGAATGGCAGTGACAGCATGCGTGCTAGACAAACAGGACATAAAACAGGCAAATTTGGAAGCATTATTACAGAGTTAGGGCTGTGTGCAGACGAGCTTCACAAAGTCTCATGACACAGAATCTCGAATCAGACTTTGTCCCAGGGAGTCCAGGACAGGAAGTCACAGCACTGTCCTGCACCTCAGTTCCCTCATCCGTAAGCTGGAACAGGACATCATGGGGCAGGTGAGGGTTACACCTTATAACGTGTACAAAATGCTAGTCACATAGTGCTTGGAACATAACAGATGTCCTATTTGTTAGCTATCTTTTATTTCTGGGCAACAGATAGTATACTTTAAAAATACAAAGCCCAAGAGTCCAGTTTTGCCCTTTTCTGAACTGAGTTTTTGTTTGTTTGTTTGTTTGTTTGTTTGTTTTAAACACGGATAGTCCTCCTTAAGTAAAAGGAAATCATTCCTCTCCTGAAATTCTCTAAGGTAAGAGATCCCCATCCTTTGGGCGTATGTCCTTTGGGTGACCTGGGAATCAGAGGTTCAGTGCATTCTGGGAGGAAATGGGGACGCACCCCTCAGAAACAGTGCAGGCCATTTCTCAAAAAGAGTCTCCCAGTATTCACAGAGTCATAGGTTATGTTCCAGCCAGAGATCTTGGTGACTTCTGACACGCCATGGACATGTGTTGGACTCAAAGTCATTTACATCTAGCATAGGAAGCCTGGTCCAAGGCCACATTCTGCACTGTGACTTGTTGTCAAGCTGGATGAGAACATGAAAAGCGGGACACTCACTAACCACGGTGGGCATTCCCAGCTGCACTGAGCAAGCCCATCACCATTTACACAAGCCTGACCTTTCAATTTAGACATTTATTTTTCCACTGACAGTCTTGCGAGGTGCACACGGTCAATTCTCCTGTCATTTCTCTTTGCTTGGGGGAGATTGATAGCTCGACTAGTCTCACCTTGGGAAAAGGGAGAAAGAAAAAGCCTCCAGGACCCAGAAAGTCAAAGCAATGCTGGGCAGACATGTCTTGAGGCTCCTGTAAATGAGTGAAAAATTGGCTCATGCTATCTATCTCATTGGTTTCTTATTTTCAAGAGATTTAAAGCTTTCTTATTACATGTACATATAATGCAAGCAGCCAAAGCTCTAAGTCAATCAAGATTTATGTGGAGATAGAGAAGGAATTTATAAAAGAAAGGGAGTCATTGACAGTGGGCTGCAATTCTCAGTATTCCGAAGTGGTCTAGACTGAGTGTGAATGCTTCAACCCTAAATGAATTCTGGACAGACCAAAGATGACTTATTTAGTTGTAGTAGCAAGAATAAAGTTTATTTACTAATAAAATAATATTTTTTAAAACCCTAATGTGTCTTGAGAGCTTATTATATACCAGGCACTATATCATCAGTCTTATAGATTATTTTATTAGATTTCTATGAGGTAAGTATAATTTTTATTTCCATTTTGCAAATGAGAAGAGGTTAGTAACTGGTGCAGTACCACCTTGGCTCATGAACTCAATTCTCTCCACAATTCTGGTCACAACTGAACTGGATGAAGAACAGAATCAAATTTCCCCATAAGGTCAACATTGAACCTAACCATTGAATTTGATTCTGTTCTCATCCAACTCAGTTTGCAATCAGAATTGTGGAAAGAATCAAGTTTGTGAACCGAAGTACCACTGTGTGTGTGTGTGTGTGTGTGTGTGTGTGTGTGTGTGTGTGTGTGTGTGTTTGTGTGGTGAGGGGCAGGAGGTACCACTAGGTGAGGGGCCAGAGTTGAGTAGTGAGACTGGTGGCCAAACAGGCTGAATTTTGATGCATGAAGTATTGTCCTGCATGTTCCTTTTTTGGTCTAATTTGTTGTGTATCATTTTCATGTTTAATCATTCATTAAGATTGCAAGAGAGATTGCCGAGCTCTGTTTAATGCAAGGAGAACAGAAGAAATTGCATTACTATACTTGGCTGGTTAGAGAGGAAGAAAACCTTGAAGTTTTGTAGATCAGAGTTTCAAACACTTTTTAGGATCCTCCAAAATGAAATTTTATGTAGAAATTCAATATGTTAAGAGATGAAAACGTAATTCCTAAAATGACAAGTAGATGCAATGTAGATATTATGTGGGGAAAAATAAAAGCAAGGTGCGTGTGGTGAGCCTAATTAATGAGTCTATCTATCTATCTATCTGTCTTCCTATCTATTGAAAACTTCTAGCTGAGGGCTAACGATATGAGGAAGACTAGCTTTTGTACACTTTTTATGCTATAACCTTAAAAAATCCTCTGTGCATACATTACATAAAAAACAGTGAGAATCAGGGACTCCGAGTGCTGCTTCCTCGATTCTAATTGCCTACCTCCAGCTCTTGTCCGCTTACCTCCTGGGGACTTCCCTAGAGCAGAGTTTGAGAAGCACTGACCCAGCACAGGTTTGGGTCAGTCTGTCTTCATAAGACCAGCATCTACCTTGGCTGTGTTCTAATTATGTGTCAGCGTACATGATTGCTCTCATCCTTGTTGTTCACCATGCATGCAGGAAGCAACCCTGGGCAGTGACCTTTAGTGAGTTTGGCTCCATCCAATACAATATTTAATTGTTTGGGGATGACAAAGCACTCTTTGCTGAGGGTCAGCCTAAAGTCAAGATTCTGCTTTTGTCAAAATCACCCTGTGAGCCCTGGGGTTGGGTCCCCATTACTTAGCTCTAAGCACGTACCTCTCTGCCACCACTTACTCTTTCTCATGCTGCTCCGTCCTTTCCGAAAGGACCCTTGGCCTAAAGCTCCCAAGCCGGCTGTGTTCTTCACAGGGTTGACTATGGCCGTGGGCACAAAGACAGATTTGAAAGGACGGCTTTGCCGGGGATCACCTTCTGAAATGCTGCCTTGGGAGGACACAGAAGAGGTGGATAATGTCCATGCAGTGTAGAGACCAGGGCTCTGGGACTCTGGAAAACTAGAGGCCTTTCTGGTTGTTGAACGTATATATGTTTTTGTAAGAGAGAAGAAATAGAAAAGGGAAATGTTCAGTCACAAGTCCTATTTAAAAGAAAACTATCAGCTCTTACCCATATATCACCCTCTTCCTGCCATACACACTTTTTGTAAACCACAGGCTGAACTCAGTGGGCTGTGCCTCCCTAGCTCTTGATAGCTGTATGGGAGTGCTGAGGGCAGGGAGAGGGACTCATATGGAGGCCCTGGTGGAACTGGAAGATTTGAATTTCCTCTTTCACTGCAGCTCTGATCAATCCTCAGTGCATCCTTTCAGCCCTTGAATTCAGAGCATAAGATCTTGCATTTGTTCATTTCATTTGGCAGTGGTAATCTCTCATTCATTCAGTGGCTGTCCCACTAGATTGTAAATTCCCTGAAGGAAGATTTTACATTGGTATTTTATATTCTCTGTGTGTGGCATATATTGTTGATTAATGTCTGTTGAATGGCTACCACGATACCTTTCACTGTGGCTTCTTACATGTGTTGAGTCCTTACTATATGCCAGGTGTTTGCCTACATCAATGCATGAGTTCTTTACGACAGCCTTCTGAGATAGTACTGTTAGCACCACTGTTTTATACATTAAAAAATACAGAGATTTATACTTATTTACTCAAGCAGTCGCTAGATGGGAGATTTGAATCCACTTCCTCTTCCCTGACCACTGAGCTAGCTACACCACCTCCTGGCTGGTTAGAGCATTATTTGGTAGCACGAAAACTCTTTTATTCTACCTGAAATCAATGAGCTAAAGCAGCTGACAGCCCCTGCACATGCCTTCATCAGATCTTAATTATTCAGTCATAGGCTGTGATTTTTCAAGAACATTATTAAAGTTTTATGAAACAACAACCCCTTGTTTATTGTTTCCAGTCTGCAACTCCCTGAACTGCCTGGGGAATGGTTAATATTCACATGCATTTCTTTTCATTTTACCAGCCCAACCCCAACATCACCTCTCCAACCAATCACTCTGGCACTCTGCTGATTCAATAACTTCTGCTAATTCCCCGGGAATGACAAACTCAACCAAGACCCTAGCACAGAGATGCCCTCGTGATTTCCTTTTTGTCAATGCCTCCAGGCTTTTCTCTCATTTCTCTTCTTTTCTCTTTTCTCTCCTTTTTATTAGAAGAAAGACAATGTAGTTTAATAATGAACCACTGTCATATGAAGATAGTGAAGGTGTCCCTCGAATGTGGCTAATGCTGACCAGGAAGTATGTAGCCAAATGCTCTCAAGAACTCATGCTTGCAGCAAGATACTTTTTTTTTGCAGCTGTCAATCTGCCTCTGATTCCCATGGTGGTTAGGGACACTGAAGAGGCCGGGACTTTCCATCAGTCTATATTCTGGAGATGAGACCTGGACGGTGGAGAGGAACCCCAAACACTGGCTTCCATGACAGGGTGCAGATGATCTGCCCATCTTTTAAACAGAGGCTTCAAGGAATTGGAAGCTACAAAATGGATTAGCAAGAGGAAAGACAGGTTGCAAAATTGTTTCCATCAGTAGCAGCTGCAGCAGAAGTAAGGACAGAATACTGCTAATTAGGCCCAAGCTAGCCTTATTCTGCCAGTCCCTTCTTTGAATGACTGTTTAAGGACTGAAGTATGACTTCATTTTTCTGAGCCAAGCATTGGGCCAGATTCCAGGAACTCCCAAATCCCATCTCCTGTCCAACACTGAGTCCCTCTATGTCTTTTGGCAAAAAGCTTAGCACTTACCTAACACTTTCTACCAACATCAAAGTACTTTGCTAACATGTATTAATTAATCCCCATGAAGACATTATGATCCTTATTTTCCAGAGGAGACTGAAAGACAGTCTGGATGTAAGTGGGAGGAGTGGATGTTGCTTCTGATTTACTTCATTAAGCAGGTCCCTGTATCTTTTTCTATGTCTTACAGGATATTGCCTATAAGACCTTACCCAAAATTCAAAAGGAGGATTACAAATAGCAGCTCTGCTGGGTCCAACACTGGCATCAGCCTCCTGGTAAGGAGAAAGGTCAGATGATAGCCATCTTTATATAGTCTGTGCAGAGTGCTAAAGGCCAAGGAGTAATTGTCCATCCATACGCATCTATGTGTCTGTGAAGTATGCAAGAAACAGAAACATCCTGACTAATGGGAAAGAAGGGAATTTGTTGGGAGGACAGAAAGGGGAGGAAAGAACTTGGAAATAGAATCCAAGGAGGTTTCTGAGGGTTCAGCAAAGAAATCTGCAGCAAGAAGTGTGGAGTCAGATGTTCTTCCTTGTGCTTTCATCATGAGTGGTCATCAACTTTGCCTGCATCCTTTCCTCCCTTGCAAGTTTCAAAATTCTAAGAAGGAATATAAGATTGGCTGGTCCTCATCCTCAGCCACATGATGGGTTGAGGAGGAAGGGGAAGAAGATTTGGTTTCTTTGGCCTTGAAAAGGGAGGAAAGATCTGTCTCCTCCCAGGATTATGTAGAAGAGGAGACTCAAGGGATGTTGGTGCAGTTAAGAAGGATGCCATACAGAGAAAAATTTGACAACTGTTTGCTACAGCCTGAGTTCACAGATGTCTCTAGGATTTGATGGCAGAGATTTAGTTGTCAAGCAGAGATCGCCAGGTTGGTGTCAGTATTTAACTTAGAGAGCTGGAGAATGCAATGGCACAGCAGCCTTTTTGAGTCTCATTAGCTGAAAGATTCACTTTCTGAATCCTAAATATAAACCCTGGCATTTTGATCAATTCTGGTAGTAGTTAATCCCCAAACTCAGGCCAGCTCAGTTTATTCAGGAGTGATACTAGTAGGAGTAAAGTTTCTAATGCTTGGGAGCCACTCCAGATATCTGATCCTATTTCGTAAAAGTCTGTACTACACACAAAGGGGGCTGGGTAGCAGTGCAGAACCATCATTGTACACAAAAACAAAGACAAGGGAGTCAAAAACTCACACAGAATCACAGAGCAGCAAGGAGCCTTGGACAGGTAGCTCAACCCACTAAGTTCTCACACATAATTTGGTAATAGTAGTAGAAACTCAGCTGACAAAGGACAACATTTTCCATTCCTGAGAAGTGGAGAGAATGAAACTTCCCACAGTGGAAAGAATGGTTAAGGAGCAGTGGTTAAGGCTTAGCTGAACCCAGATAGACAAACAGGGCAGATATCATTCATGTCCAAGGTTAGTTGGGATGGGAACTTTCTTGTATCAGAAAGACCATCAAGGAAAACATTACAATGCTGAGAAAGCATTGATTCTTTGTCACCTAATAACCTTCAGGAACACGTTCCCTGACGAGGACTTGTTGTTCTTGGGAATACTTTTTCATCATAAGGAAAATCATGCCTGAACACTGGCAGCGCCTTAAGATATACAAATGTTCTGATTTTTGTGAGCTACGAGGAAGGCATGGACTCAATGGCCACCCTAAGGTGCTGAATCTCCGTTGCTGTCTGACATGCAGCCATCTCAGAAGCGATGACTATAGATGCTTATGACTTGTCCACAAGCACAATACATTCTCCCAGGAGAAAAGGTGAGGAGAGAAGTGAAAGTTAGAGTCTTGAAATATGCTGAGATGGAGGCATACATGCTTTCTAGTGGAGGTGACCACACATGCTGATTTCCTGAGAGAGATTCAGTGTATACCTCCTTAAAGGTGTTATAGCTTAGATGATAAAATATATGATCACTCTTATTCTAATGGTTCTTTGGTGGCATAAGCAGGATTTTGGGCTAAAGTCTACTGTAAAAGCAAATGCCCTAGTAGTAGGCATGGATCCTAGACAGTTTCTGTTAGACAGCATCTTCCTAAATTAGGATAGGCACGTCCTTGTTCCTCACTCTTACTTCTGAATCATTTCCTGTGTGCTCTTCAGTGCTTATCAGCTTTGAATGATATTATCAGATTCTACCACCTACCACCCCGTCTTGTTATGGTCATCATTCATCCTCTAGCGCTTTCTCTGTCTCAGTCTTTGAAGACTTTATAGGCATCAGCTCCCTGTTAGTCTTTTGATACAATAGATCCTGCCATGATCTTTTAGGGCTGAAACACTGTCTCAAGCTTGGAGCTCTCTCTTATGCTAGACAGGTATATTTAATTGCTTACCAACATCTTTATTTGGATGAAGAATAGGCCTCTCAGACTCAATCTACTGGAACTAGGATTTTGCTTCCCCTCTATCTCACAATCTGCTTCTCTTGTGGTTTTCATCAGCACCATCTCACTAAGAAGCAACTTCATGTTGGGAAAAAACTTGAATTCATATTGAATTCTCTATTCCTTAACAACCCAGTATTTTATCTGCTAGAGATTCTCGTTGCCTCTAACTTCAGACTACTTCCAGAATCTAACCGCTTTTAACTAGCTCCATGGTGTTATAACGTCCTTGTTCAATTCAACATTACCTCTCCCCAGGATTATTACAGTATACTCTTAACTAATTTTCCTGCCTCTAGCTTTTCCTTTCTATAATACATTCTCAACAGCACCTAGAAAGATTCTTGTTAAACATTTAGATCATGTCACTGTTTTGCTCAAAATGCTGCAATGAGGTTAAAATAAAATCCTTTATTATAACCTAGGAAACTAGATAAGCGGTCCCCTTATCATTTTGACCACATCTGCCCTCACTTGCTCTAATCCGGTTGGCTTTCATGTCGGCACACTCTGATCTCAGGGCCTTTTATCTACTGCTCCTTTGGCTTAGAATGTACTTCCCTCAGAGATCCATCTGGCTCATCTCCTCATTTCCTTCATTCCTTCTTTCAGGAAGCCTTTCCCTGGCCATCCTATCTAAAATTGTAAAACCCTCTGACACATAAATTCTATCTCCCTTTCTTGACTTTCCTTTTCAGTCCCTAAGAACATTATATATATATATATATATATATATATATATATATAACTATAGATCTTGATAATCATTTCTTTCTCACACTAGACTGTAAGCCCTTGTGGGCAGGAATCTTGCAAATTTTGTTCACTAGCATTTCTCTAGTGTGACAAAAACGTCACACCTGACAGCACTCAATATGCGTTGAAGGGACAAAATAAATAAAATATCAGTTATAGATACTCTTAGTTTGCCTTTGGATACTTTTCAACTTTAAAAAAAATCCAAGAACCCTCTATAGCTATCATCTTCTATATCAACTTTCTGCCACGTGAAGAAATCTTTTTCTATAACCCTGGATTTATGGGGACCTAGACTTTGTGCGTGCTCTTCCTAGGAGGAGGTTCTCTACCTCACTATACACCTGGGTTGGAAAATTCCATGGGTTAGAAAATGCAGTGAAGTAATACCTTCTAACTTGTATCCCCCAGTCTATTCCACTGCCTTCTTCTGTAACAAATCTACCTTTAGGTTTACACAGGCTCTTAAGAGCCCTCTGCCCCTTGCCTCTTACAGGTGAAACAAGCCTCGTTTCTCCAGTGACACAGTTTGCTGTTTCCTTACCATCTTTGTGGCCCTCCTCCAGACAGTGTCCAGCCTCAGTGAATGTCCCCCAAAGTGGACATATGACTCTTGGTCTGACCCCTATAGGGTACAATGGACCTGTCACTCTCCCTGGTATTGTGACCCTCTGGTATGTCATAAAGACAGTGGTTGGTGTGTAGTGATGGCTTTGCTTAGGTTGAAGGAGGTGGACATAGGAGGAGCTGTGGGTAGTTTTGGGGTCTGTGTGCATTTGTGGTCAGGTCACTGTGTGAAGTAGCAGGATACTCTGTGAGCCAATCAAATGAACAGGTGTGCTGCAGACTGAAAAAGAATGAGGAAGGCTGGTAAACGAAAGGACCCGCAGGGTAACTAGAATTTGTTCTGGGGTGCGAATGAACATTTAGTGATCTGAGTTTATGAAAATTATGCCTAATGGTGTATAGCATCCTGAGAACTTTCCCCAGGTACTCTGGGGTCATCTGATTCACTTTCTGGTTATTCCACTAGATGGAGTGTTGGGGTATAGGATGTGAGTGTGGGACTTCTGGAACTTGTACAGAAGAAAACCTGAAATCTAGTTCTTAACCAAGTTGTCTAATCCTGCACATCAGTTTCCTCATCTGTAAAATAATATATACAAGGTTATTAGGCATGGTCAATGAGTTAAAAGAGGTAGAATTGCTTGTAAAGTATGAAGAGCTTTAAAAATATGATTATTTTTGTTGTGTATTTTTTAAATAGTTAGGATAACAAGGCAAAACTATGGTCTTCATGAATTCAACTCACAGGTGGTCCCTGGTCTAGGATGACCCAAAATCCTGAAGCCTGAGATTGGAGAGGACGCACCTGAAAATGGGGATGACGTAGTTGTTTGGGAAGACGCCAACTCGCCCAGTGACCAAGGAGACGCCCCGCAGCCAGCCATCTTGGTGCTTTCCTAGGACCCTGACGCCTTCTCCCTTCTGCAGGTCCAGCTCATTGGGTCCATGGGCTGAGTAGGAGTGCAGGGCTACAAACCTGGGAGACACAGGAAACTGTGAGAGAAGAAGGTGAGCGCGCCCAGTGGAGGGCATAGAGCCTACAAGTAACACAGGAAGAGATGCACCCCAGAGCCCTCAACCCAATGCCTAGCCAAAAAGTCCTTTAGCAGTTTGAAACCTCAACATGAAGGCAGATCAAAGTGGAATATCCTGGTTTGAATAGAGGTGGAGATGGGCGGGTCCCTGCCTTCTCCATCGCTACCCCACTCCACACAGCACCACACAGGTCCTAATCACTAACTTAGGTCCATATTGGCATTTTAACAATGGGAAAACTGGCATATGGAGAAAAGCTTTGTTGTCTAGGAATTAGTGACAGAGATTGGTCTCAAACCCACAAGTAGTGGTCCACCTCGCACACTTTTTCACTGCTGTGGTGTGTCCCCCAAGAAGACTGTCAGTCAGCAAGGCTCAGGGAAATGAGAGGTCAGCACAGGTGTCTCTCTGACCCATTCCTACAAGTGAGAGTATGGACATGTTCGACTTTTAGGAAGGGAGGAGCAAGCTGAAGTAGGCAGAGAAGTTTACACTGGGAAGTGGGAAACAAGGGTTGGTTTTTGGCTTTTGGCACACAGTGGAATATTAGCTTCAAGGTGGGATGGAGAGGAGTGAGCTTATAACAGACATGGTAAAAATATCCTTAGAACAGACTTCGTATTCTAAAGTCTTCACAAAAATCACACAGGTGACAACCAGGTATGAGTCAGGGTAGTGAAGACAACAAGTAATAGTGAGACTTGAAGATGAATGAGTGTGAATATCTGCCAGGTTGAAGGGATTAAAGAAATAACCCTGTTTGCCTTGTTGGATTCAGGGATCACTAGAATATCTCTCGGAATAGACATTAGCAAATTCTTCTAGAGATTATGAGATTCTACTGCTTTTTTTTTTCAGTACCAGGGATCGAACTCACAACCATGCACCTGCAAGGCAGGCACTTAAGCCACTGAGCCAAACTCCTGGTCTTATGACTATGAGATTCCAAAGAGTATGAGACACTAGGATGCTTTATCAAAGAAGTTAGGAGTGTGTTCTCATCTACAAGTTGTTTTTCCTGCCCCTGACACTGTATTTTTTTGTTGATTATGAGATCAACATCTTTTTATGACCCAACATTTTGAATAGAAAGACAATAGAAATTGCTCAGTATCCAATCTTGCAGTGAAGTTGTGATACATAATCTTGTAGTCTCTGCTTTTGTAAAATAAAGAGCTAGGATATTGTGATTTTTTAGTTTTTATTTTTCACCATTACTTCTTTTGGCAATGTTAAGGGAAATAGAGTTGTTTTCTCTCAGGATTGGATGATTTGGTTTTTACCTAGGGATGTTTGATGGCCAAAAGCTGTCAACGATGACCCATCTGGGCTAGGACCTCAGGTGGAGGGCTGAGCGTTTTACTCACATGTTAGCTGACAGGTGTTGCTGGGAGCTGGGCAGACTGACCATAGCCATGGAATGTCCTGAAGAGGCAGGTGCAGGATGATAAATGCTGACCTATACAGACGGAAGACAGCCAAGCAGAGCCAATGAATGCCACAAGTCAGGCCTGCAGCAGACAAGCCTGCCACAGAAAGGCTTGATGCAACTGAAAAGCAAGAGCCAGCCTAGCCCACCACCTTACATCTTCTCTGTGGTTTGTGGCTTTGGGTAGAGTAGGGCGGAATAGATGGGTGTACAGCTTGCTGGAGTGACCAGGGAAGCCTGTTCAGGTTCAGGGGTGGATGGAGAGCTGTCCATTTCACAGCCAACGGGGTACTGCCTGGCTCCTCACTCTACCTCCCCACCCTACCCATCTTTCAGTGTGCTCCTCTCTCTGTGAAATCCTGCTTTCAGAAAATACAATGGCTAGTACTGACTCAGAACTTAGTACTTGCCAGGCAGTTTTAAGTGCTTTGTAAGTGTGAGTTTAACCCTTATTAAAAGTAGCTTACCAATCCACATTTTTGGATGAGAAACTGAGACACACAGGGGAAGAAAGATGGACAAACTAAAAGTACCTATACTATAAAACACATATCTGTACAAATGTCTATACTATTCTATGAATATGTTAATGTATATGAACTCTAGAGCAGTGTGCAGGTAAGCACCACTATATAGCTTTATGTGTGTATTTGCATCAATGATCATATAAATGTATTTGTGGTTGTGTATGTATGTGTGAACTTTTGAGCATCTGTAAGATGAAAAAACCATTCCTACTGGGTATGCTGAGGCACACAAGATCAAGGCCAGCCTGGGCTACATAGTGATTTCAAGGCCAGCCTGAACTACATTATGAGACCCTATCCCCAAAAAACAAAAGTGAAACAAACCCATTCCCTTCAGATAATAATGAGCGTTGGCAAAAGATAGAAAACTTGAGATCCTCATACACTGATGGTAGATATGTAAAATGGCTCAACCCTTTTGGAAACCAGTTGGGTAGTTCTTTAAACATATGATTACCAGATGACCTAGTAAGTCTACTCCTAGTAGATATACTCAGAAATACCTACTGTATGCCAAGAGAGAGATAAAAGATATGACCACACAAAAACTTGTATACTAATGTTTATAGATGCATTAATCAAAATAAATAACTAAAAGGCGGAAACAATTGTGGGTAAAGAAAATGGTATATCCCCACTGTTATGGTTTATACACTGTGTCAACTTGAGAAGTCTAGAAGCTTAATTAAGTAACTCAGCAGCTCTACATCCTGCGGTGTAGAGCACAAGCAGTTACCTGGTCACTGTATCAATTTGAGAAGTCAGAAGTTTAACTGAGAGACTCAGCAGGGAGCCAGGGTTCTTACTTTATAAATATCCTCATCCTGTGCAAAGGAAGGCAAGGAGATTTGTGAATGCTACACCCACCCTGGAGGGGGTGTCCTGTGTACAATATAAAGGAGAAAAAGAGGCTTGCTCTTGCCTCTTTTTGGCTCTGGCTGCTTTTGCTTGGCTGCTGCCTTGAAGTGCTGCCCCAGTGCCATGTCACCCTGCCTTGGAGTCAGCTGATTATGCACTGAAACCTCCAAAAACTGTAAGATAAATAAACCTTTCTTTCCCTAATTTTGGGCATCAGATATTCTGTCTTGGCAATGAGTGAAAAGTAACTAAGACACTCACTCAATGGAATATTATTTAGCCATGAAAATGACACAGTGATACAAAAAACATAGATGAACCTTGAAAACATTATACTTAATAAAAGAAATCAGATACAAAAGATCACATATGATTTCAGTGATATGAAATATTCATAATAGGCAAATGTATATAGATGAGTAGTAGATTTATGGTTTCCAGGAGTTGAGAGGATAGGGATGATAAGAATGATAGCTAGAGTTCAATGATAGCTAAGAGTACTGGGTTTCCTTGTGAAGTGGTAAAATGTTCTAAAATTATGGTAATAATTGCACATATAGTACCTGTGAGTATACAAAAAAAAATCACTGAATTGTACACTTTGAAGGGGTGAACTGTATAATAAGTGAGTTATAGCTCAACAAACCTCTTTTAAAAAAGAAACCATACCACAGTCTTTCATTGGGGGCGCTCAATACTGCACATAGTGTGTTCTGCACTTTGAAGTTAAATATTGTCACACTAGTGTCTTCAGGCAAGGAGTGCTGCTGGACATAGGAGATGTGTCAAGGGAGAGGCTTGTTATGAAAACAAGTAATCTTAGGTCTGTGAAGGCTCTTGAACCATCAATTCAACAGAATGAGCTTCACTGAACACTCCTGGCCTTCCAACATTATGTTTCAGTAAAAGCTCATGTATCCATAAACATCATTAATCCTTTAGGAAGGAAGAAGGTGCCAAGTGAAAAGTCATCTCTCCATTATGCCAAGCTCTATATTTTTATTTCTCTTGGCCTTCATCTGTGGAGAGGGTTTTCCCCCATTTTGGACACTTGATGATGCAAAGCTGGAAATCTATGGGCTTGCAATGGAGTAACTGATAATATGGAATGGGAAAAGAAGTCAGATTCTCAGGATTGGAGGTACCCTAGAGAAGAAAGAAATGTGAAGAAGGAGGAAAGAGGCAAAGAATGAGTAAGAAAGGAGAGATAGAGGAAGACACCTACAATAGTAGGGTAAAACTAAGGCAGACAGAATAGCAGAATAATAGGTCTAGAGAGAGGAAGGAGGGAGGAAAGAGGAAGATAAAAAAGATTGAGGAAACTCTTATAATACATCCTTAAGAAGAAAACCCCCAAAAAAGGGCAAAGAGTACCACAAAATAAAATACATTAAATGAAACACATGAAAAGATGCTCAATCTCAATAACTATTAGAAGTGTGCAAACTTAAAAAACAGGAGATACCATACCTATATAACTATGAAAATGGCTAAAGTTAAAAGGACCAACCATACCAACTGCTGATGAGAATGTGGAACTAGAGTTCTTATACACATCTAGTGGGAATGCAAACTGGCACAATCACGTTGAAAAATAGATCAACCACTCATAAAATTAAATGCACAGTTACTAACTACTCAGCAATCTTCAGAGTAGCACCTAAAAGGAATGAAAACATGTGCCCACACAAGGACTTGTATGCGAATGTTCATAGCAGCTATTCACTCTAGCCTAACACTGGAAACAACCCAAAGGCCAATCCACAGTGAATCAAACAAATTGTGGTATAACCACAGTGAGGTACTCCTCACCAACATATGCAACATGGATGAAACATGATTGCCCTAAGTGAAAGACATGGAGCACTAAAGTCCACATTGTATGTGATGCCATTCATCTGAAACTCTAAAAAATGAGAAACAACCAGAGTCATGGTGACAGAAAACAGATTAAGAGCCAAAATAGGCAAGAAAACTTTCAAAGGAGGTGCAAATGCTTTTTTGATTTTGATAGTTACTACGTGCTGACTACTTTTGCCAAAAGTCATTGAATTGCTTATTTGAAATGGTGGAACTTTATTGTATGTAATTATGCCCTAATAAAACTGTTAAACAACTATATGAATACTGTACATTATCTGACTGGTGAGAAGCATTCAAATTGTCTTAGTTTGACTCAGCTTAGGCTCTGGTATTGGTCAGGAAGGGGATGTGACTAGCTTGATTCAGTGGTGGGGAGTTAGTGTAGGGACAGGCGGCTGTAAGTAGGGAAAAGATGGATGATGGCCTCATTGAGCTTTGTTAAAAGTTAATGAGAGACTAAGGGCAGCTAGAGGCAGCCTCTGCCTCTGCAGATTAGGCTCAACCAATTAGAAAGAAAAAGGCAACTAGACTCCAGCAATCAGAAAGACAAAGACAAAAAAACTGAGTAAGCTTCCAAGTAGTGTGATCAACATAAAACTTTTTACTTAATACGTAGGCCTAAACTACTTTTCCCTAAGTGCCCCATTCATAATCCTAGCCTCCACCAAACAACAGGAAAGGTCTCATGACCAGAAGCAATTCAAGGGGAGGACCAAAAACAGCAACGGAGCCAATCAGATTCCAGGAGCCTACATGGCACAAGGAACTCAATAAAAAGGACCCTTGGACAAGAATTGCTGACTATTTCACATTGGAATGCTCCTTACTCCTCCAGAGTAGCTATCTATCATCTGTCTTCTCCCTTTCTCTTCACCTTCAAACGAATCATCTTTTCTTAGTTTAAACTTGGTTTCTTTAATTCTTCACTGACGCTGGGTTTGCGATCGCCAAGAGCTGAGCCTTCCAGCAGAGCGGTGGCCTGTCCCGGCGTGCTCACTCCTCCCTCCCCTGACACTGCACTGGGAAGGGGGCTTTATGACAGGGACTCCTGAACAGGGGAGAAGCCGAGAGGGGTAGCTTGTGAATCACACCTCAACCAAGACTAAGGAAGAAAGAAAGAAAGAAAAACTGGGGAGACGGGAAAGAGAGCAAGAGAGAAGCTGGACGAGCAGACAGAACAGGACAGAAAGGCCCCACTGGATAAACGAAGGCACCGACAGGCTAAGTTCCCAAGGCAAGTCTGTTCCTGTCACAGGGTTAAAGACAGGAGGCCCAGGCTTCCTGACTGAATGGCCTGGTAGGTGGCTCCTTTCCCTGGGGTCCCCCGTGACCTCAGGTCTCCGTGCCACAGGGGTTTGTGAGGTCAGTGGGCGAAGCCCTCCGGCAATTTTCTGCTTCCTGTCATACAGTCTGCACCCTGAGGTCGAGGAGTGAGTCTGATATGAAGGAGAAGCGGGGTGATCATTTCTGCTAAGAATCTCAGCGCTTCATCTCTTTTGAAGGAAACGACTCATTTAAAAGAAGTCTATCAGTCAGAGAAGAAAAATCCACTGCCAAGTGACCTCTGGGCATTTGCAGGTCTTCCTGTGTTAGGTGAGGGAGGGAGGGACCTGGAGCTTGGCGCAGACTTCTGGAAATGTTTCCCTGTCACCTGCTGCCTTCACCACATGGGCAGGACAGCGGCTACAACTGCCCCTTAAAAGGGTGGGAAGCACTCCCGTGGGGCGCGGCGGGCACGTGACCCGGAAGTGTTCCTATTGTGCATCCATAGGGGCGCCTCCGCTGCTGCCACATGACCCGGAAGTATTCCCAGTTTGCGTGGTAGGGGCTGCCACGAGATCCGGAACTGTACCCATTTGGGTTGTAGGGGCTCACGGCTCCCTGACTCCTGGCAGACGGGCCATAGTGGGGCGGTCAAAGAATCACCGCGGAGGGAAAGAGGCGGCAGGAACTACTGCGGAGTGAGGCCGGTACCCGGGGCTCTCCTGAGCAAGTGCTGCGGCTTCGGGAGCATAAATCACAAGCACCAGAGGTTGCGGGGCGGCAGCAGGAGCTGCAGCTTTGGTGAACGATGGAAGCAGAGATGAGGGCGTGGGAGCCAGGGCTGGAGTGGGCGGCGCGGGGCCAAAGTTGAAGCCCATAGCTGCGGATGGGCGGCCGTTCAACCAGCCCGAGCGCTCTGCGTGGTGAGTGAGGCGGGAAGGGCGCGATGACCATTACCAGACGTAGGCTGTTACCAGCTCCAGGGCTACCTCAGGAGATTCCTCGTCATTCAGCATCGAGACCAGTAAACTCCGGGCAAAGTTGCGGCTGAAACCCTTAGAAGTCAGCGCTGTCGAAGAGGTGGGCACCAAGGAAGGGCCCGTGGCCACCGATGTCATCAACCCTATGGCCTTGAGACAGCGAGAGGAGCTACAGGAGAAACTGACAGCTGCCAAGGAAAAGTGTCTGTTGAACTGGAAGTTGGGGAACGTAAAGACGCAGGGAGAGGTTGACCCCTGGCTGGGTGACACTGAACCCTGAATGGAGAGGAGCTGACAGCTGCTGAACGAGAAGGACTTGGCAGAGAAGAAGGCCAAGCTGTTGGAGGAGATGGACCAAGAGTTTGGCGTCAGCACTCTGGTGGAGGAGGGATTTGTGCAGAGGTGGCAGGATTGTACAGTGTCCGGGACCTGCAGAGCCTCCTTGCTTCTGAGGGGCGGGACTGTGGTCCTCACCCTCAAGGACAAGGGTGTGCTGCAGGAGAAGGATGTGCTGGTAAAGGTGAACCTGACGGATACAGAGTGGGCAGAGAAGAATGTGGAGCTGCGGAAGAAGCCTGACTGTTTGCCCTCAGAGGATGAGAGGGGAGAGGACCTGGCGAAACCTCCCTCTATCCTGGCCAAGTACAGTGAGGAGCTGAGGGTGAGTGGCTGCACCCCTGGCTTGAGCAGGGTGGCTTAGCTGATGGCCTGCGGGAGTGTGAGCTGGAAGAGATCTGGGCCAAGCTGTGTTTGTGGACACAGTCCCCTAGCTCTGTGAGACCCCGGCTGGCTTCTGAGTACCTGACACCTGAGATGGTTGTCAGACCCCCGCCCAGACAGAGAAGAAAAAACTCCTCAAGCAGAGCTCTGACCAGAGCTGCAGAGACACAGAGATAACAGGTTGCCAGAGCTTGCAAAAGATGAACAAGCAACTGCCCTAGGCAGCCGCACCTGCAAGATACGGATGTCACCAGCACTCCCAACTCCCCCAGACCCAGACTAAAAATTTCCCACTCTTCCCTGCCATACCCCGTCCCAATCCAAACACCCCTGTAACACCCCCCAACTCTATTCCTTGGGGCCAGTGGTCTTATTGCCTTTCATCTACCTGCACCCAGGTGCGAATAAACTTTATTGCTTCAACTTTGCCTGATTTAGTAGTCCCGGTGGTGCCTCAGTTTACTCTAACATCGGTGACTTTTAAAAAGACTAAGAAGAGTGTGAAGAAAATATGTAAGAAGAGAAAGGAGGTGGTCACATGGGTAGATGATTCACTGCCTTTAGGGGACCAGACTCAATATGGGGGCTTTGGTTCAAGGCTGTGGGACTGGGTTTGATGTTGAGTGACAGATGAGGCTGCCTAGGAGGAACCTGTACTCCAGCCCCTGCCATCAAATGACACCCATATGGAGAACATGGCCATCAGTGATGGGAGGATGGGGAAGCTCTGTTGACAGGGTCCTCAAAGGTGCTGGAGGAGGATGAGGCAGAGCTGGAGTTGCAGAGGTAGTGGAGGGTGGTGGCTGGGCAGCTGCAGTGGTGAGAGGTGAAGGTTGCCAAGAAGTTGGAGTCTTGCCAGTGGGGCTAGGAGGAAGATCTGGAGCCGAAGGGGGCCATAATGTTCAGTGCCACACCTTGGGGGAGATCTCCACCTACGGGCTGGCTGGCACCTGGAAGGAGCAAGAGGAGTTTAAGGACTTTGAACTGGATAAGGAGGACTCAGCCAGTGGCAGCTCTGAGTTGGATGGGGAAGAGAGCATTGACTGGAGCACCATCAACTTGGATGAGGATTTCTCTTCCTCCTCCTCCACCTTCCTGGATGAAAAGCACATTGTGAACAGAAAGCTTGTTGCCACCCTGCTCCTCTATTAGAAAAAAGGTCTGGAGACCACAGTTAAGAAGGTGGTCCAGGTGAAGGCCCCTGAGTCCCTGCTCTCAGCTGTGTACTGCATTGGAGACAAGATGGCCATCGATAAGTACAGTAGGCGAGAGGCGTACCATAGCTTTCTCCAGGACTTCAAGGAGAAGGATGACCACAAGCCTGATGTTAAGGAGTATGTGGACGAGACAGGCCCGAAGCTCACACCCAAGGGGCATTCTGACAGCTGTCCCACTACTTCCCTGAGAAAGGCTGGGCAAGATGAAGACCGGGTGGCAAATGTTACTGGAAGAGGAGGCACTCCTGAAGAAGGAGACCTCCAGTGACACAGCTCTGGGCAGATGGCTTTACACCAGGGGAAGTAGAAGGCCCAGAAGACTCCATACATTGTCCTCAGTGGCAGTGGCAACAGCATAATATGAACACCGTCAGCAAGTGAACCAGCCAATCTTTGATTCCCCCTCACCTCAATGTTGAGTAACTTCACTCCTTAAGTGGGTCTTCCACACCCAGAACCATGCTGAGCCAATTCAGCTGGGTGTTCCCACTCAAGTTGACAACCACCACATAAGGTCATAACATTGTTTCCCAGTGTGGCTGTAAAAGTTTATGCTTCCACCAGGGACAAATGACAATTCCTGTTATTCTTCAGTCTTTCAGTATGTGGGCAATGCCCAGTTTTTTATTATCTGTTTATCAGGTGGTATGCAGTGCTAACTCATTGTGGTTTTAAATGCATTTGTCTGAGTGGTAATGATCTTGACAGACATTTAAAGAAATGTTTATAGACCATTCTTGTTACATGAAATGCCTACTCTTATCTTTTACTTCCTCTTTCCCTTTGGTTGTTTTCATATTAAGTTATAAACTTCTAGTATTTTTGGTATGAATTCTTTGTAGCTTTTTTTTCCTGTAGTGTCTTGGTGAACTAAAGTTCTTATTTTTAATAGTCAAATATATATATGCCCTCATGGCTCAAACTTTGGAAAAATTTTGAATAAGATTTTTATTCCAAGGTCATAAAGGTATACTTCTATATTGTCTTTAAAAGTTTTATAGTTTTGTCTTTCATATTTAAGTCTTTAATCCACCTGGAATTGATTTTTGACAAGGGAGGAATCCAATTTCATCCTTTTCCACATGGATACCCAATTAGCCCAGCCCCGTAGTTCATCCTTCTCTCTGAACTGCAAAGCCTGTTCTGTCATAAATCAAGTCTCCATGCCACATCTGTTTCTAGGTTCCCCGGTATGTTCCCGTGGTTTAATAGAAGCTCTGTGCTCAATCCATGCTGTCTTAATTACTATAGCTTTAAAATAAAATTTCCTACCTGATTGGGTAAATCTCACTCTTTATGCCAACCGGATTGTCTCTTTATTAGAACTATCTTGACTTGGCTTTTTGTTCCTCCGTTGAATTTCAGAGTTGCCCTTTGTGTTCCACAGAAGCAAGCAAATTCCTTGGAATTTAATTTCTGGATAAGTCTGAGAGAGTGTCAACATCTTTAAGATACTGAATGTTCCTATCTGAGAGCATAGCATAATTCTCCATTTATGTCTTTTTTAATTCATCTCAATAAAGTTTTAAATAAAACTTTGTAAATTTTCTTATAAAAGTCCTGCATGTCTTATTGGATTTATTTCTAAGTATTAAAAAAAATTAGTGGCTTCTTTAAATTACATCTTTTAAAAATTACCTTTCTATTTTTCTTTTTGGTATATAGAAATGTAATTGACTTTTGGACTTTGATTTGTATCCATAACCTTGATAGACTCATGCTTATTCTCATTACATTTTTCTGAAGTTTTTGAGTTCTCTTTATAGACAATAATATCTTCTGCAGATAATGACAGCTAGGTTTTTTCCTTTTAAATACTTAACCTTTTAGTTAATTTTCTTCCCTTATTGTGCTGACCTAGGATAGTGTTGAGCAGGGACATAACAGATGTTTTGTTCTTTTTTTCCTCATCTTAAAGGGAATGCTTTAGATATTTTACCATTACCTTTTTTTTCCCATAGATTTTAGGTAGAGTCTATTAATCATGTTAAGTAAATTTCCTTTTATTCCTAGTTTGCTGTGATTTTTTTATATGTAACGAATAGGTATAGAAAGTTATCAAATACTCATTTTATTGGAAGTATTACATGGTTTTTCTCTTTTAATCTGTTAATGTGATTAAATTAGATGAAATAATTTTTAAATTTTAAACCAACCTTTCAACCTTGGCAAGGGCTCAGTTTAGCTGTATCCCATTTTCATACATACCTGGTGATGGTTTGCAAATATACACAAGGACTTTTGCACCTGTGTTCATAAGTGAGATATGTTTCTTATGTTGTCTTTTTCTGGTTTTGTTACAAAGAATAGCCTTATGAAACAAATGGGAAATGTCCTTTTTCATCCTTTGAAAGACATATAAAAATTGCCTATTTTCGCCTTGAAAATGTAAAGGAACTACATGTAAATCTGCCTGGGTCTGAGGTTTTCTTTCTGGGAAGATTTAAAATTACTGTTCCAATTTTTTAAGTGATTAAAGTAGTGTTCTGAAGGGTTTCCAGGAGTTGTTTACCAGAGATAAAATGTTCTTGATAAACCCTGTTTGTCAAAGATAAATTCCTGAGAAAGCATTTACCTGATGGCCTCTACTGTAGAGAAAAGGTACCACTTGGAATGTCGGCATAGAGACTTGGAAAATTCCCGTGACATGCACCCTGTACCGTCAGTTTGAGTCAGCTGGAGAAAACTCCACAGTCCCACTGTCTTACTCAAGAAGAGTCCCACAGTCACTGAGAGGTGGACTTTTGTAGTTCCTTGGGCAGCCATGGATATGACAATGGACTTTTGGTCTAACTTGGGTTTGAGTTTTGGCACCGAACTCACTGGCTATGAGACTCAGGCTTATTTTCTCTGTATTCCAGTTTCTGTTTGTGGAAGGGGGCAGCAATAGTAGCATCCTTATGAGACTTTGGGGCACATTCACTCAGAACGTACATGCAAAATGCTTTGCACTGTCTGGCTTCTATGAAGCAACTGATAATATGCTTCCCTTTGCTCCTATTATGAGTGGGAATCATGGCAGAACTGTGGGAGAAGAGGCAGGTAACAGGACCTCCTTAGTAGGATTAGATTTAAGAAGGAGAGAACCCACTGTAAGACATAAGGACCACACAGGCCAGATTCCCTTTGAGGAAGACCCAGTGATAGGTGAGAGATCCCCTATGTGTGGGGACATATATTTAGGAGTTTTTCTTCCTTGACATAAAATTGGGCTATTCATGTGCATGATAGGGCTTCCAGTGAAGGATGTGGTCTAGTACTTCTTCATAGCTCTCTTTTGCATTGGTTTCTTGGGAACAGACAAAATCCAGCCCACACTTCAAACTCCAAAGCAAAGCTTTCCCTGAGTTGGGTCCTCTGTTTGGGCAGCTTGTCCCCTGCCCTGCCATTTCCCTTGCCATCATCTCACTCATGCTTTCCTGAGTGCAAAGGCCTGTTGCCTTCAAAGCAAGATGTAGGTACCAAGGCAGAATCTGATGGGGTGAGTACTGTTAGTGTTTTTTGAAATGCCAGGGTACAAAAAAACTTTAATTATAACCCCTGTCTCCTAGTCATAACAGTCCACTTGAAGAAGTCACCATTTGGCAATAATTATAGTTAAATTCTCTCACTGGGCTTCATTAAAGGTCATAAAAATTTAAACAAGGAAGTTCCTCTTAAGTCTTCTTTGGGTCCCCTCATGATATTTATTCACAAAAGATGCTTGTTAAGCATCTACCAGATAATCCATCCTTGTCAAGACCACTGCTCTCATGCACAGGGTATACTGGGTTAAAATGCTATCTGCCCTGTGCCAATTCTGCCTTATATTTTCCATACAGGAACACCCGAGAGTTAGAAAGTATATGAACATATAAAAATTTTCATGCTTCTCCCACCTTGTTTATAGACAAAGTGACCTTAACTCCTTAGAAAATAGCTTTTCACAGTGGAGAGTGGATATGAAGGTTATTTCTTGAACTAAGGAAAATAGACCCCTGGGAATCATTGGCTGGGCCAACACAGGTCATGAAACAATGCAGCATAATTGTTAGGAACTTAGGTTCCAAATTCAGATTTCTTTGATATGGGTCCCCTTTTTGTTACTCTTACATACTCATGAGCAAGTTAATTAATCTTTTCATTCATAATTCCCCTCATCTGGTTTAGGTGAGTTACAATAGGTATTTCTCTAAGTATCTTCTCTAAGCAAGAGAACTGGTGAGGCAAACTGAAATCAGACAGAAAAGTTAAATTTTAAGTCTCTTTGAATGGATTCAGAGAGCCCAGTAGTCACTTGACAATACTGAGTTCTTCTTGGCATCTTTACAAAGTTTACTTTTTTTTTTATCATGTGTTTACTGCTTTTAATTCTTTTTATCCTGGTCTAGTATCTGTAGACATGCTTCTAATCCCACATCTCTGTCTTTTTGTCTCTGTATCTGCTCTCTCTCTCTCCTGAACCCCAGGGACTCATGCATGCAAGGCAGGTACTCTACCATTGAGCTAAACCTCCAGTCCTGTCTCTTAATCCTTTTAAAAATTTCTCAAAGGGTATTACAGCAACAACAATGAACATTTTTAAAAAAGAGAAAATAGATAATGACTTCTGACATTACCAAAGCAGTTTTCTCTGTTCTCTTTGAGTGATTGAGTTCCTTCAATAAATGAAGAATTTACAATCTTAGAAATGATAGAGTCTAATTCTTTCATGGTATCTTGAAGCACTGCTCGGTATCTTCTCTCTCTCTCTCTCTGTCCCTCTCCCCCCCCCCCTCTTTTGGCAAGTCTGCCTTCCTTTTCAAATTACTTTATAGGAGACTCTTGGGAAAATAACACACTAAAGTTGTTACCTCAGTTGGTCATATAATAATTTTCCCTTCCTGTGGGATTAACAGAACATGAGTCCATCAAGATGAGGGCATCCTGTCTAGAGATTTACAACTAGTGGAAAGGATGTGTGACATTTCCAAAGGCATCACTTAAAGCTGCTTCCTGGGCAGCATGTTTCTGGCTTGGTATGTCCTGCAGAAGTCGGGGAAGTTTGTTTCTCACTGTCTCTAATTAGATCCAAACATTTTTTGATTGGCTGCCGCAGTAGGCCAGTGGGGCAGCCTGTGGTCCCGGTGGTCCCCTAAAACCTCTTCTGTCTTTCATCACTGAGCGAGCTTCATGAGCATGGAGCCCCAGGCTGTTTGGACAATTGATGCACCCCATCTTGCACAGCACTGCATTTGAAGGGAAATGAAGGGAGAGAGAATCCTTTCAGATCACCTTTGTTTCCAGATGTTCTGATATTTTTAACTCATTATGCTAGCAAGAAGTGAAAACACTGACTTGCATTAAGAAGGAAATCCTTAATTTTGATCCAGTCTTAGAACAAATGTAAATTTATTATTTGTATTCCCTGCTTTGAGAACAATATCTAAGCACTCAACAAATGTTTGTGAATCTGCTTCTGGGAGGATCAGTGTCTCAGCCATCTGGGACAGATGTGAAGAAACTGTTTATATTTCTTCCACTTCTCTCGTTTTTTGGTATTGAGTTTGGAACATAATTTAGTTGTATTGGTAGGTAGTGTGACTTTTTGTTCTTTACTTTTCTTTGAGATTCCCTAACTTAGCCTCTTTCCCCAGCCAATGATTTCCCCACAAAACGTGGGTGCCATTTTCTCAAAAGAAGGCATAGTCTCCTGCTCCAAGATTAGGACAAACAGATCTCCTATGAAGCAGTGATTTGAGAATGTCTGGTTCCCCAGGCGACAAGTGCTGTCAGTGTCTGAGTTCTACATGAGGCAATGTGAAGATGAACAGGGCTTGAAAAGAAATCATAGTCACTGATGGGGAAAACCTAAACAGATTTCTGAAATTACAACCACCGGAAGTACTAACATTTACTGACTGTTTGCTAGGGGCCACACATTTCAGAGCACTTATTTTCTCATGTAATCTTCACAACAAACCTAAGGGACTAAGTACTGTTATTATCATCATCACTCCCATCTTACAGATGAGAATATCATGGCAAAAACCTATCTCAGTAATTTGCCCCAGGCCAGAGAGAGAGCGAGAGCAAGTAAGCTAAGTTAGGACTCAAATTTACAGTTAGACTTTTGCTCAGCCCTCTCAACCCTGCCTACAGTGCACACCGTGTGCATTTGGGAACTGGAGTAACAAATGGTGCTGGGAGTCAAGGCTGGAAGGTTCACAGAAGGCAGGAGTCTCAAATGACAGCCTCTTGCTTTCTGTACCTCATTTGTTGGACGGAGCCAGGAAAGGTTTGCCTGGATTCTGAAAACTCCAAAAATGGATGAGAAATTTCCTACTCATTTTTCTCATGGAGGCTTGATGGGCACACTTTTATGACTTTCACAAGGCGTAAGTAGCAGGATGCAGGGCTGGGCTGTGGCTCTGAGCAGAGGCTTGGGAAGCCTGAAGGAGAGCAGTGACAACATGTGGGTCATTTCACACAATGCTCAGATGGCCAGTGGCCAAAAGACAAAAGTCACCACACCTAGTGCCACCTCGCCCCTGGTTGTAGGCCAGATAAAGTGGCCATCATTCATGTAATAAACAATTAGAAAGAAGTTGGGGCCAGGGGATTCAGATTCATATTAACTATCTGAATCTTAAAAAGTCCACAGCCCTTGGCTTTAGCATGTGAAAGCTGGAAGGGGGTTGAAAGGTCATTTAATTTAATTCCCTGAGCTTCTAAGAGGAGGTCCGTGGTGGATTTTGGTAGCAGAACCAAGTCCAAGTCCACCACAGGGAGAGAGACCATGTCCTGGTAGCTGGTTTGAGTAGCTGATTTGCTGAATTGCTTTCCAGACTATGTTTCACTCATTTCCAACAAATATCTACTGAGGTTTCCAAATGCCTGGCTCTGTCCTCATGGAGCTTATATTCTATTGGGAGGAATAGGCAAAAAAATCAAACACATGCAAAGCACATAGGGAAACAGACTAATTAAAATATGCTCTATTAAAAAAAATAGAACAGGGAGAGAATGGTTTTGGACAGGGAGCTTTTGATTCCATGTCTTCCTAGAATAACCTTGGCTATGAATTCATCCAAAACTAACATACTACCTATCTCTTGCTCCGGGAATGTATATCTCCATGGGGCCCTCAATTTGTGGGGCAGGTTTCCTTCTCCTACAGTGCATGGAAGGGGTGGGGCTGGGGATACATCAACCAAAGTCATATTTTTTCTATGTATGGGAGGCTACAGTATTGGAGGCACAGGTGCCTGGCCTCAAGCCCAGGGGTGCTGGTGATTTTGTTCTGACAGAGCCCAGACATTAAAGCACTAACACATGGGCACACCCTCAGCAAGGGAGGGTATTGATTAAGCTCAAAATTCCCAGGGCTAGCAAAGCATGAACAAGCTAGGCAAGAGTGGAATCAGCAGAATTTAACGTCAACACCCTTAATTCCCTGTATGGTACATGGTGTCTGTAGAGACCCCAGAGCCCGCATTCACTTGTCACTCCCCTGTAGCCCCCTCCATGATTCACTTAAATGTGTATTTCTTTAGCTGCTCATCCTTACGAAAACTCCTTCACTAATATAGTCGCATCTTTTTTAAAAATCAAATCCCTCCGCCACTTAAGCTTTCATTCATTCAGTCTCTCGCTTATGTTTACTGACTCATATACAAAGGTACATACACATTCACTGACTTTTCTGCAATTTCTCACACATGGATTCAAGCCACATGTACTAAATATCTCTCCACGCCAGGCGTAAGCAGGTTTATCCCTGAAATGGTCAGGGGCTACCAGTCACCCTGTCCTCATGGAGTTAAGAGCAATAAGTCAGGATGTAGGTAAATTCTAAATCAAGTTGGGAAGTGATGTATGGGAAGTGATACATCAGATGTGGGTGTTCAGATAGTGCATGCCAGTTGGCCAGTGTTTTTTCCTCCCTGCAGGGACAAAAGTGACCAGACCCACCAACTCACAAAGTGTTTTGACAGAAAAAAGGAAATGGCAATGTTTTAGCCCAGGGATCAACCAACTTTCTGTAAAGGGTGAGGTAGGAAATATTTTAGGCTTTGCATACAGTCTCTGTCACAACCTAGCCCTGCCGTTGTAGCATCAAAAGCAACCATGTATAACCCACAAGGGATAAACCTAGCTGGGTGCCAATAAAGCTTTATTTTTGCACACTGAAAATGGAGTTCCATATAATTTTCACTTATCCTGGAATATTATTCTTCTTTTAATTTTTTTCTCTCAGTCATAAAAACCATTTGTACTGGTGGTCATACAAAACTAGGCAGTGGGTTTTATTTGACTCACAAGCTCTGGTTTGCCAATCTTCTTTTAGGTCAAAGAAATGAATGCCCAGTATAATTTCCAGGTGTCAACAGTAAAAATAGTTTGGTGTGGGTAGTTCTTCCCCAGGTGGCTGCTTTCTGTACTAGGATAGAGATGGTAAGGGCCCAGAAAGAACCGAATCCCAGGCACAGGGAATAAAACTTTGAAAATATAGACATTTCTGCAACTTGAAACTAAGGTAGATGAATGATTCAACTTGTGAGCTCACTCTGTGGTCCAGAGTATGTCTGACTCCAGTCTGTTCAAGGTTTGCCTCCTGAGTGCATACCCTGGCACATGAGAAGGATTCAATAAATTGTAACTGAATGGGTGGTCATCTGGCATGTGTGGTCACGCTATGGCAGTGAACAGAAGCACCAAAACAGAAGGATGACTCTTCTAGTCTGTGCCAGCTCAGGTTCAGTGAAGGGGGATGGGACAAGGTATGACAGCGCAGTTAAGTGGCTTGAGTTGAACCCAAAGGTGGTGGGAATGATTTGTTCTCATTTCTGACCTGCCCTCGGTGTCCTCAGAGCTGCCCTATGTAGTGCTCATCTTGAGAAAGCAGGGCTTCCTTTGCCAAAGTGCCTTGGAAACAGAAAAACTGGTATTTGCAATATTCTTTGCATATGTAAGCAGGTTTTATTATGTACCTTGTTGTGCAATTTTCTACTAGGGCTTGATTATTTCTGGGTGAAACAAGAGGGACAAGGATGGATAGTTTATCCCCCAAAGCTTGTACTTTAAAAACTATATTTCAACTATAAGTGAAAATTATTATACCAGTTTTTTAAATGAAAAAAAAAATGGCCCAGGTTGAAGGGATCAGAGGCGGTTGCAGGGTGGGGCGGGGCGGGGGGAGAAAAATCAAGACATATTATATATGGGTACATATTCCATAGGATGAATGTCATCATTATATTTGAAGTGCACCAATAAAATCAATTAAAAAAAGTAAAAACTGGCCGATTTCCTTGTAATATTTTGGTTTCTTTTTCTTAGAATGTGGATATTGCCAAAACTAAATTTCCTAAGGCACTAAAAGAGTTACCATATCTAGCTTTTCCATGAAAACAGCAGAGGGTCATGCCTCTTTTGTGTCCCCTGTAGAAACCACCACTTGTGAAAAAGCCTTGATTTTCAGCTTATTTCTACAGAAAACATACCGTGTAGTAGCTTGTTTGGTGAACACACTCAGATGTACTCCTATTCCAATACAGCCTGCAAATAATGCCAAATTACTCAGTGATATAAAATCACTAAATCTTCGATTGTGTGTGTGTGTGTGTGTGTGGCGTGTGTTGTGTGTATGGCAAACCCATGGTGTGTGTGCCCCATTTCCTACTCCTCAGTTAATGACAGTTATTTCTAAATAGTCCTACCATTCCTTTCGACTGTGCTGGCTGCTGCTGGAGAAGCTTTCCTACATTATCATGGTGGACAGTGGAGATGGCCATATTTGCTGCTTGGTTAGGGAAAGAGTTTAGACATGGAAGACTGACAGATCTGGGTTCTGACCCAAACCCTGAAATGTGCTTACTGAGTAACTTTGAGCTAGTTATTTAGCCTCTTTTAGTCTCAGTTCCTCTGTCTAACCTGGGAATAACAGTACTCACAGAGACTGGGGTGTATGTAAGACCATAGCGCTGGGTTGGTCACAAAATGACGTGGCTGTGTTAGTCACTGCTTGCACATTTCAGTGGCATGACAGTGGCAAATCCACCTGTCCAACCTTTGGAAAGTTCCAGGTTTCTCCAAAGCCCTTATGTTCTTCGCGTGTGTTTGAGGAAAACGATCTGCTGTGGCTATTTAGAAAAAGCATTTTCTTCACACAGCCTTCACTTAACTGCTATTTATTGTGCCACTGTATGCTAGACCCTGTGCCGCATTCTGCAAATCAGTGATTTTCATCTGGGTGATAACTTTAAGCCCAAGGGACATTTGCAATGTCTTCAAGTGGGTGGTGGGTTCTACAGGGATCTAGTGGTTAGAGGACAGTGATAGCTGTTAAAACTCTGTAATGCACATAGCCGGGTGTGGTGGTGCACACCTTTAATCCCAGCACTCTGGAGGCTGAGGTAGGAGGAGTACTGTGTGTTCAAGGCCGGCTTGGGCTATAATGCAAGCACAAGGCTGGCCTGAGCTACATAGTGCGACCCTGCCTCAAAAAACCAGGGCTGGGAGTTTGGCTCAGCAGCTTAAGTGCCTGTCTGGCAGGTGCGAGGCTGTGAGTTCGATCCCTGGTGCTGCAAAACAAACAAACAAACAAACACCTCTGTAATGCACAGGATACCCTCAGCAAACAATTATCTGACCCAAAGTGTCAACAGTGGCAGAACCCATCTGTATGTGAGTATCTTATTCAGTCCCTAACAGGTCTCAGTAGAGTAAGATTAGTTTTCCCGTTTAAGATGATGAAAGTAAGCTCTTGCAAGGTTGAGCCACATGGCCAAGGGGGCTGTACCATTAAGGTCTGTCCATGCCCCACGTGTGCCCTTCAGTTATCCTTTTTGTCCCCATCTGCTGTCCTGCACACCTCTTTTCACCTTCTCTTCTGCTTCTATTTTATTTTGCTTCTTTTGCTTTCCTGCTTGCTGAGTTCTGTGGGAGGCACTGTGTGCTGCAGGCCCCACTAGATGTCAGTGATCCTGGTTCCTGGCTCCCAGAGCTAAAGTCTGTCTTAAATATCTGAGGTGTAGGCTGGGCCATTCTGTCTGTTACCCAGGCAGGGCTGGGTCTCCTCAGCAGCTCACTTGCCAGGATTAATTGGGAAAAATGATGATGCAAAGTTTAACCTCTCATTGGAGAAATGCTGAATCAAGGAGGCAAGTGAGGTTAATTACTGAACCTGATGTAGTCACCAGAAGTCAGAAAGGTCCTCCCTGCCTCCTAGAGCACCTGAGGGAGCTTGGGCAGGGCTGGGGACGCTAGTCCTACAAGAGTCACCATGCACCAGGAGGATGGGCACAGCTTGATGTGGCTTCAGCACAAAGTGGATGGGCTCCTGGGGTTAAGGAGAAGTAGGTAAGACTCGGTGGGCCTCCTCCCACCCGTGCTGATGTCTGTTAACCTCCAGGTCTCTTTCAGGCAGGCTTCACTGGCCTCTCTGGCTAAGGAGGGCGTTCACTGCAGGCTCCCCTCATCCTCAGCCTCATCCTTGAACTATAGCACTTTGCAGACAGAATTCTGTCATCAGCATTGTAATGCTTCGTTTCCTGTGTCATCCCTGCTGGCCTGAAGTTTCCCCAGTGTAGGGACCATGTCTGTCTTCTTCCCAGGGTCACCAGTGCCAAGTTCAGTGTTTGGTACCTGGTAGGCACTCTACCTACAAACCTATATTGACTGGTCCACTGATTGGCTGTGAGGGGCTTTGGCAACCAGGACCCACAACAGGCAGTGGGCACCCATTAGGTGAGAATAGGGCTCACAGAAAAAGCTGATAGGTGTATACAGAAATGGTCAACAGCCTACATCCTGCTTCTTCATCAGGTCTTTTCTCCTGCATTCATTCTCTACTTTTCTTATGTGGCTTCACATGGAATTGGAGCACAAGGTCTGAAAATTGCCCCAGGGACCTTCTGGATACAAGACAAAGGTCACACTTCTTCCCTACTTCTGGAGTTATCACTGCTTCTCAACGAAGTCCAGGGGCTTTTAGAAGCCTTTGCATTCCAAGGCAGGCTCCAACACGTCAGCCACTCTGAGATGTGTACGATTAATCACTCTCAGCAAGGCCTGTTTGTACAAGCCAGCCCCCAGGGCAGTGGAATGGGGAAAGGAGGAGAGTTAAAGCTTCCTGGCTTGGCCCAATAATAATAATAATCGAGTGAACATTTATTTATTGAGCCAATTACCATGGCTAACCTCTGGTCATTATCTCATCTACATGGATGGCCTTATTTTATCTTCATAGCAATCTAATAAAAATTACTATCATCGGTTTCATTTTACAGATATAAAAAACTGAGTCCCCTAGAGATTAAGTATCTTGCCCAAGGTTATTCTGTTCAGTGCAAAGCAATGAGTTCCTTCTCGGAGTTGGCTGACCCCAAAGCCTATAGTGTTGAAAAGCTCTTTGCTAAAAGCTGTTTGCCTCAGGGAAGACCCCGCTATCTGACACCTGCTGGGGTTGAGAAAGCTTCCAAGTAGCCAAAAAAGGCCCATATATTGTATGTGAATGTGGGGGTGCTCGCACAGAAGAGAGAAGGAATCCCGGCAATGACCATCATTAATTAAATAAGAGCCGCTCTCCTCATGTTATCTTCACAGTGTGCTGTTAACTAATTAAGCCGCATGATACTCTGCCAGGTCACTTGTGTCATTCCATCTAGAAAATGAAAAAAAACTGGGACCTGGATAGGCAGAATGCTTTCCTCAGGGCCACACTGTTAGCATGGTTCGGTGGGTGGGTAGGGGTGGGACACCGTGCTGACGTGAGGGTCCAGGATCGGTTACTCTTGGACCTAGCTGGTGACCAGTCCATCACATTTCCTGTGCAAATAATGTTCACTGCAATGCGGGATGATGTGGATCAAGGACAGGGCACTAAATTACATATTATAGGCACGTTAGTTCTGTTTTAAATTGTTATTAGTTTATTTATTTATCTATTTGGGGAAAAGACCTTGAGTCTGTTAAGAAAGTACCTTTTCCTGTCAGTTTTTGTGCACAGCAAATGAGTCAAGATTACTCTTGTATCTGCCAGTAGTTGGGAAAGATATACTTGAGAAAAATCAGATCAGAAGGGTCATAGTGATTTTAGAAGATAGTTGTCTCCTTCCCTGAAGCTAGGGTGACCTTAGTCTCACAGGCGATGACATTCTAAAATCTCTGCCAAAAGGCAAGAGGGGAAAGTTAAGAGCAGTGGCTGCAGCTTGTTGACTATTGCTAATTCTTGCAAAGGCCCTGCATGGAAAGACTTCCCCATTTTGCAGATGAGGACACTGAGGCTCAAGGGTTTAGAATTTACTTGGTTCAGTGTCATTCAGTTGGCAAAGTCATAACTAGAAGCTTTCCCTGACTCAAAGCCTTTTTATTTACTGGCTACCTTTCTCTATGGAAGAAAATGAAAACCAACCAAAACACAACAATACCAGCAGATTATACTGGCTCCTCCAGCATTGTCAGTGTTCCGTTTCTAACAGCGTACGTGATAGCAGAGACGTCTCATTGTACCTCCCCACATTGCTTGTGTTTTGATTGATGTTCATTTTCTCTTCTGAACACAGGAACATGAAATTAGTAAATTAAACTTATATTTGGGAAAATAAGGTTGTCATCCATCTCAACCCTGGAGCCCTTCATTTTCTTTTTCTGGCTGGATAAGATCTCTAGCTCCAGTCTTGGTCCAAGTGTGGAAGGCAGACCTCAGGAAAGGCAAGGGAGTGAGCCCGGGCCAAGGTGCTGGGGCTCTGAGGCCAGCCTGAGGGCAGCGATAAGGGTGTAAACAAGGAGCCTGGCACAAGCAGGCAGGGAAGATTAGTCCAGCTGGCAGCGGCCAGTGGAAAAAGGGTTAGCAGTTCAGTTATGGCGAGCATGCCAGGCAGGAAGGTAGAGGGAGTGACAAATGAGTGCTGTCTTTGAGTTAGGATAATGACCAGGAACAAATGGGGCGAGGGCAGAGAATGTGAGCTTTGTACCTTTGGACCCCACCCCACCCCATATATTCTGAGGGCCTATAATGTGGCATCCCATTGAGATAACTGAAGGGAAGCTCACCGTGCAGGAGGATCTTACCCACAGTGAACTCTCAGTTGTCAGTGTTACAGAAGCATTGCAGTTTTGAATAATTTCAAGAGGAGTGATTGATTTGGAACGTCACTATTTTGCCATCCAAAATGAAATGATGTCTCAATCATTAGATGAAAGGCTGATGGGGAGCCTTAAAATGCATGATGCAGGCTGCTGATAGCTCAACTTGAATCAACTTTAATGCAAGAAGAGTAGCAATCAGGCATTTTGTGCCTCCTAATGCACTGCAATAAATAAGTACTTAATTTTTAACAAGAGTGCCAGAAAAAAAAAGGGGGAAATAATAACAATAATAGTATGTTGCTGTGACAGTTGGATAGATGCATGCAAAAAGAATGAATTTGGATCCCTTACCTCACAACACATACAAAAATTAAACTCCAACTTGGATTATAATTTGAACCAAAAGCCTAAAAGAAAGGGCTAAAACCATAAAACTATAGAAAACTGAGATTAGATCTTTGTTAATTTGGATTAAGCAATAGTTCCTTAGATCTCAAAACAAAAGCAAATCCAACAAAGGAAAGAATAAATAAACTAGATATCATCAGATTTAAAAACTTTCATGCTTTAAAGACTACCACCAAGGAAGCTCACAGAATAGAGACAGTTTTGCAAGTCATAATTTTCTAAGGGACTTTATCTAGAATATATAAAGAACCCTTACAACTCAATAATAAGACAATATAAACCAGATGTGGTGGGACATGTCCTGTAATCCCAGCACTTGGGAGGCTGAGGTAGGAGGATCATTACAAGTTTGAGACCAGCCAGGGCTACAAAATGAGCTCAAGCCCAGCCTAAACTGCATAGCGAGACTTTGTCTCAAAAAGACAAAAAAAAAAAAAAAAAAAAAAAAAAAAAAAAAAAAAAAAAAAAAAAAAAAAAAAAAAAAAAAAAAAAAAAAAAAAAAAAAAAGACAATCCAACTAAAACATGGTAAAAGGTAGAAAAAATTCTCCAAAGAACATTTGTGCAATAAATTTATGAACAGATACTCAATATCATTAACTCTCAGTGAAATGCAAATTAAAACCACAATGAGATCCCACTTCCTCCTCACTAGGATAGCTATCAGAAACAGACATAATAAATCAAGTGTTGGTAAATAGGTGGAAAAATTGGAACAGTGTACACTGTTGGTGGGAATGTCAAATGCTATAAGGGCTTTGGAAAATAGTTGGCAGTTCCTCAAACAGTGAACTATCTGATCTATCAACTCCATTTGTAGGTATGTACTCACAGAAAGCATATGTTTATACAAAAACTTGTACATAAATGTTCATAACAGTGTCATTAATCATAGCCAAATTTAAAAACAACCAAAATAGCCAGCAGCTGATGACCAGATAAACCAAATATGGTGTATTCATATAATGGAATGTTGTTTGGCCATAAAAAGTAACTAATATTCATTACAACATGGATGAACCTTAAAACACCACGGTAATTGAAAGAAGTCCATTAAAAAAGACCAAATATTGTATGTTTCCTCTTATATAAAATGTTCAGAATAGGCAGATCTATAGACACAAAGGAAATTAATGTTTGGTTACAGCTGATTTGGGCAAAAGTGAAGGATTTGGGGAGTGTGGCTAAGAGGTATAGGGTTTCTTTTTATGTAATGGCTATGTTTAATATTGTTTATGGTGATGGGTACTCAAGTCTGTGAGTATATTAAAAGTCACTGAATTGTGCATTTAAACAAAACAAAAACAAAAAAGGATCTAGTACTGTTCTTTGTCAAAAAATTGAGACTCAAACTGATCAATCCTTAAGTACAAGGGACAGAGGAACCTGTTAAAGACACTGCAGAGACACAACCGGCAGAATCCAGAATATGGAAAATTCAGTAGGACAAATGACTTAATAAAAAACACATTTGTTGTAAAGGATAAGGAGGGTGGGGAATGTGTAAAATAAAATAAATTTAAGAAACATATTAACCCAATGCAAGAAGCTTACCCCATTTGGATTCCATTTGAACAAATCAATTATAAAAAAAAATTATAAGGCAAACATGGAAGTTTGAATAATGACTGTTTTAAAAATTTTGTTTCTTTTAGTGTGTGATAATGGTATTATGGTTATGTTAAAAATAGCTTAAAAGAGACAATTACTAAAATATATAGGGATAAAGTGATACATTGTCTTGGCTTTGCTTTAAAATAGCCCCATCTGGGAGCAGGCGAATGAATGAGAATGCATATGAAGTAAGATGGTCCCAGTTGGATAATTTCTATTACACTCTTCTTTCATCTTTTATATATATTTGAAAAATTTCATTATATAAAGTGGAAAAATGTACAGGAAAGTGATTGAAGAACAATGTAGCACCTGACTGCTAAGAAAATTCTGACTGCTAGAAATTTAGAAAGTAACAACAATAATAAACATGGTAACCAAACACTATACATACATGTTACATCTTCTGATTTTTTCCAACAACCTTGTGAGGTAGGGGTTGCTTCCATTTTTTTTTTTTTAATGAGAAACTGAATCTCAGGGCTGTTATTGACTTGTCTGAAGACCCGTAGTTGGGATGGGCAAAAGTCATCCGAATGTAAGGCTGGTGTGGTTTCTGCTGTATGGTGGCTGTAGATTGTTTGCCACACAGGGGGCTTTGGCAGAACAGAGGGAGGGGGCTTCCTGGCCCTTTTTTGCTTTCAGGTATCTGCTGTTGAACCTCTGCTAAGGCATTAACTGATAGTTTATGGGAACAGTGTAAGAGTCTTCATTCAGGGCATAAATTCTTGAAAATTTAACAAACATATTTCAAATAGCTATGAAGCTCCCTCCCTTAGAAGGCACTTTGGAGCAGATAATGACATCCAACAGAGTGATTAGAGAAGGGTTCATCTCCTCTTTTGAGACCCCTCTCTGCCACATCTCTTCTGAGACTCTGAAAATATCATTTTGCGTATGAATTTGTTGAGCAGGAACTGTGAAATGAAAGTAAATTTATACTGGGAGATAGCAACGTAAGACTATAAACATAGGTTTAATTTATCTCTATATTACTTGATAAAGAATCTAAAACATAGAATTGTATTGAGAGGGGTAAAATTATCTCAATACTAAGTAAGAAACCTATCTCATAGCATTCTTGAACACTATTGAGTTGGGATGGAAGACCCCTGTGGAAGATGGGGACAAAGGAACATACCTAGAGATGGCCTGGACTTATAAGATCTAGCACCTCGAAGCTACTTCATTTAAAATATTCTAAATATGGGTCAAAAAAGACAGTCAGCTTTGTAGTCCTTGGAATTCCCCAAAGTGCATAAGAGCTCATCTTTCAAAAAGCTCAGGGAAGGTGCTCGGGCTTGTCTCTATTGTTCTGGCACGGTATGGGAGAGGATGGGGAAGGAACTGTATTCCTTATGCTGACTCAGGTGACCTCTGTCTCTCTCTCTCTCTTTCCTCCTTTTTTTTTTGCCTCAGTAATCAGAAATAGCAGGGCTTTTGGAAATCTAGCAGCAACATAAGCAAATAAAGCAGTATTCTTTCCTTTAAGAAGTTTTCAATCTAGTAAGTATGGTGATTATATACATATACATATACATATACATATACATATACATATACATATACATATACATATAATTTACAGTACAGAGAAAATGGTATATGTTCTAATATATATTGTTTATAACACAAGTATAAACAATGTGCTGTGAACACAGGGAGAGACATTAATTCTGCAGGTGTGGGGAGGCAAGACCTTCCATGAAAAAGATGGTATGCATGCAGGAGTTAAGGTATGAATACGATCACAATAGGAAAATGCACCAGAAACAAATTCCAAAGGGAATAGCATTTACTTATTCAAGAAACATTTTTTTAATTGCCCAGGGTAATGCAAGAACTGTACTGGGCACAAGGACAAAAAAATGTGAAGAGACCTAGTACATGTTGTGCTTAGGGATGTTGAGATCACTGCAAATTGTGTGTGTGTATGTGTGTATGTGTGTGTGTGTATTCATGTGCATATATGTGTGGGGAGCTGGAAGGTGGACTGTAGCCAGATTGGGGAGGGTCTAGATAGAATGTCATACCAAGAACTAATTTAGGAGAGAGGACATAGATCTGCCCTCAAACTCTAGCTTTGAAACTTTGGCAAGTTACCTACTCCTGTCTCAAAACTTTCCCACTTGGTAAAATGATACAGTAGTCCCTAAACTAAACAGTCGTAAGAACAGTTATCATGTTTGTAAACCGTCTCTTAACAGTTTTTGCTTTTTAGTGAAATTCAATAAATAGCACACAGTACTATTCCTCAAGCCATTGGGAATCATTGGTGGTTTAGGAGAGAGATGTGACTGAAAGGATTTGGGTTTTGAAGGTCACTGTGGAGGCCATGATTGGAAAAATGGAGAGGGTGGAAGTATTGGGTAGGGTGAGATGCAGTGAACACGGTTGGGGGCACAGTGAGGAGGTGGGAACAATAGTCTAGGCAAGAGATGAGAACTAAAATGGAGACAGTGGCATGGAATGGGCAAGCAAGAGTTATTTAGGTGACAAGATGAGCTTGCTGACTAGCTGGATATAGGAGGTGAGGGAAGGACAGCTTTCCAGTTGTGGGTCTGTGACATACAAGGAGAGGGAGGCTGAAGGAGGGCCATGGGTATACTTCTAGTGTAGTGAACTAGGGAGGAAGACAGTAGGTTGAAGAATTGGAACCTTTTAGGAAGCCTACTGTTAGAGAAAATAAGAACACCTCATTGTTCTGTGAGTATGGGAGAGGGGCAATCAGCTCCAGATCCTGAACCAAGTCAATTTTGGAATCACCAGGGGAGGGAGGGTCTTGTACTTGTGAGTTCCCCCCAAGAGCACTTTTTTTTGTTTTGTTTTGTTTTTTTGGTTTTTTGAGACAGGGTCTCACTATGTAGCCCAGGCTGGCCTTGAACTCTTAGTTAACCTCCTGCCTCAGCCTTCTGAGTGCTGGGATGACAGGCATGTACCGCCCATGCAGCCTGAGGCATTGTATCGTTGAGGGACTTTTCTAATTTGTGTCTTGTGCAGCTGTCTTTGTCAGTCAAAGGCATTTTTTTCTCAGGATGGACTGAGGGAGAATCTCCATGACTTTTCTGAAGGTCAACTCACCTACTAACTCTCCTCACCAAAGTCTTCCACGGAACATACTCAGGATCTTCAGGTCTAATCCTGAATTTAAATGCAGTTTTTTTCTTTTGGTGGTCCTGGGCACTGAACTCTAACACCAAATGCAGTTGTTTGTTATGCTTTTAGTTGGTGATTACAGTTCATCTTGGAAGTTATTTCTTGATTTTCTACACAGAAGTGTCAGGTGGTTTCCCACAGGTAGGAAGACAAAGAGACAAGCGGAAAATGAAATTCTATTCTGGCATTTCTTTATGAGAAGGTAGTCACAGATCTTTGGTGTTTTAGACTTGAGGGACAATTCTAAACTTGTTTTTACCATAGTAGGGAAGCTATGCTATTTAACTGAAATGATTTCAGAGCTGGTTTCAGAAAAAATGGCTTCTTCCTCTTCAACCACTCTTTGTGCAGTTGGTGCCTAAATACGTTTCACAACTTTTCAAAAATTGTTTTCCTTGACCTTTTAGTTCATAGTCATAAGAAGGACTAACAATCCAATCTTTCATATCCCTCTTTCAGCATAAGACAGAACTTATCAAACTGCCTTCCTGTCTGCTTCCAGAGCACTGCATAAAACCCTTGTTATACACGTATTTACCTAGGATCTAAACAGCACTGCATCGTCACAAGTGTTTGCCAGGTGCGTGTACCATTTGTACCTTTATTAACATATTGCTTTTTTAGATAAGGAAAGAATCTTTAAAATTTAAATAATGTATTTAAAACATTTCATAGTTCTGTTATGGTTCATACCTAGATGTCTCCCAAACACTTGTGCTCAGAGGTGGGGCTCGTGGAAAGTGACTGGGTTATGGGGGCGCTGCAGCTGGCTTGATGCTGGCAGGTGGGACCCGGTTCAAGGCAGGTCACTGGGCACGGGACCTGGAAGGGCATATCTGCCCCCCGGCGCCTCCCTTTACCCCAGCTTCCTTGCTTCCACAGCGCGAGGAGCTTTTCCCTGCGGCAGGAGCGTCTGCCGTGCCATTTCAAAACTGGAGCCAGCCACGTTGGGCTGAAACTTCTGAAGTGTGAGCCAAAACAAACCTCTCCTCCTTTAATTTGTGTCAGGTATTTTGTCCTAGTAACATCACTTGCAAAATTTGAAAAATTATCATTTTTTGGAGGGGGGTACTGGGAATTGGGACTCAGGACCTCACACTTGCCAGGCAGGCACTGTGTCACTGAGCTATATCCCCAGTCCCCTCCATCCCTACCTTTTATTTTTGAAAGATTATCATCAAACAGCATAATAATAAAGACACAGTAATATTCAATTTAGATATGGGACACTAGCTTGCTCAAAGCTCTGAGTCTGATGCCTTTTTCTTTTTTCCACAGAGAGGGAGATTAACAAGTGTTAAAGAGGTGTTAAAAATGGACTAGCACCAAGATAAGACTTCCTTGATATCATAAGAGGACTTGTGGAACATTGGAAAGAGAGTGACATTCTTATCCCAGAGTTTTGTGCTATTATTTTCTGAGTCTCTATATTTGTCAGAGTGGGTGACACCAGGGTTGTCTACCATTTCAGGAAGCCCTAATTCTGCTATGGTTATTCATATTCATGATTTTTTTTTATCCCTGCTAAACTGTAAATTCCTTGATAGCAACAGATTACTTTTGGTGCCTTCTGCACCATACATGACGAATACTTGGACACAGTAGTTCATGGAGGAACAAAATGATAGCAAATAAAAGCCTTTTTTAGGTGCAAAAGACATAGGGCAAATTCTTTACTGTGAGGCACGTGAGAGAAAGTGCTGGAAAGCCTTGAAGTAAAAAAGGAGTCAAATAGAGACAACCATGAAGAGGGAGGTTGTGGACTTCTAGGATAAACCACAGTGCACAATGATGCTGCCTGCTGTAGTAGTTGTAGACAGTATAACACAGTGCTAACAGCTTATGTTTTTGAGTTAGATGTTTCTAAGGTCAAAATAGACTCTACTAATTACATGAACTTGGGCAAATCATCTTTATCATGGGACTTTAATTATCTCCTGTAAAGCAGTGATAATATCTCCTATATGAAGACTTCTGCCATATTTTTAGGATGAGGGTGATAGTTTAGGAGACTGGCAGCAAAAGATGACTTTGTTCTTAGAGGATATCATTCAGCTATCTATCTACAGAATCTCTATCTATCTATCTATCTATCTATCTATCTCCATCTATCTATCCATCTCATATTGGTCTCAGTAAAGTTTGAGATTATTGTTATTATCGTGTTTTGGTAGAAGAATCACTAGTACTATGGCTACTAGCACATCCTATACATTCAATGGAGATTTTTTGATTGAAAGAGTTACAGTAACCTGTTATTTTTTCTACAGGAAATTTTTTCTCTAGACTTCCCTAAGTATATACCACTATATTTCTAGATATTTAAGTCAATAGCTTTGACTCTGTGATTCATTGAGTACCTACTAAGGTCAAGGCTCTGTGTGGGGTGCAAGGGTGGGGAAAGTAGGGAGAACTTGATAAACTAGATCTTACCACATATCTCAAGGATGTTGGAGATAAAGGAAGCAGGAAAACGTCACTTGTTCAATTTTCCACTTGTCTTTAGCTATGGCTTGTACATGGGACATTTTTTCATGTGTTTTGATAACACTGAGACAAACATAAAATACATATAGGGCTGCGGGTTTAGCTCAGTGGCACAAGTGCCTACTTGGCAAGTGTGAGGTCATGAGTTCGATCCATGATATGAAAAACAAAACAAAACAAAATGAAAAACCCACAAAAAACCAAAAACCAAACAAACAAAACCCCAAAACATAATCCACAACCATATAAATTGAGAAAAGCATATTAATACTGTGCAGTGATTCCCTGAGAGAAGGCTATATGAATGCCATACTTTGGAATTCTCAATATCTGTGAAAACAAGAAAGGAATACTACTTGTTTTGAATCCTATTATGATTCTCTCATTTTGGATCAGCCTCTCTGTAGAGGAGTGAAGTGACCAGGAATAAGAATTTGAAAGGCATAGGGAAGATGACTGTTGGCTACATTTTTTGGAAGCCAACTCACAGCTGAGTGGGCTGCTTATTTGTACTGAGTGTGGGCTGCACTTTATATATCTATGCGTGTATATAAAGAATGGTTTCAAAAAGTTCTGCCACTCTGGCTTCACTGTGACTCATCAGATTCTTCTTTTAGAGTGCTAATGCACATGTGTGTGAGTGTGTGTATGTGTGTGAGCTTTGAAAGTAGAGTTTGGGCAGAAGCCATGTATGTATTTGTAAAAATGTGTGTAGGAATTTTTTCTTTTAAATGCAAGAAAGTGTATATGGAGGAGACAGTGTATGTGTGTGTTTGTGTGTATATGTTCGTGTGTGTGTACATAGTGCAGGTGGTGGGTAGAATTACATGACCAGCCAATCTCCTAGTGATTCAGACATAGTATAAGATATAAAGTGTTAAATCTTTGGGAAGATACCTAGAAGGGGAAACACATGTACCTATGTTTATAGCAGTATGATTGATAATAGCTATGTCTTGGAAGCAGCCTATACATCCACCAGCAGATGAATGAATAAAGAAAATGTGGTATTTACATACAATGGAGGATAGTTTGCCATAAAGAAAGAAACTTGAGTCATTTGTAGGAAAATGAATGCACCATGAGACCATAATGTTAAGTGAAATATGTCAGACATGCAAGCTTAAATATCACATGGTTTCTCTTATATGAGAAATTCAAAGTATAAATAAAGAGGAAAATAAAAGATAGATAATAGAAATTAGGGAGATAAATCTTTCTCAAATGAGGAAGGGATCAAGAGATGCAGGGTAGAAATGGGTGGATGGAAAGAGTAGAAAAAAGGAATTGGGATGGTCTATGTGCATGTATCAACTCCCTACAAGGAATGTAAATATTATGCACTGCAAACATAAAAAAAAAAATAAAGTGTTGTAGGAGGTGACTGTTTCCCTTTTCAGCCAGCACTCAGGTCTTTGAGGAGCCCTTGACTTTCTCCTTCCTTCTTGTTTTGTTAAAAAGGGATTAGAGTCCAATTAAGCTATTTAATCCCGAGGTAGAAATTCACGTTTAAAAACAAGATTTACAGCTTCTTAAGAAAAGACATCAGTACAAGCTGAGGTTTGTCCTTTCAAGTTGCCACCTGCACGATTCCAAAGAGTGTTTTCAGCTGAACACCCAACATGCAGTTCTTAATTACTTCACCTCATATCTCTACTCCTTCATCTTTTAAAGTACCCTTCAACCTAAATAGCCACATTCTATCAGGTGTACTTCAGCTTCTGAATTGCCACAGTGCATCTTGGTGTATTTCTCTTCAGTAAGCAACTCAGTGACCAGGGTTAATAATAAAAATAGTATTAAGAGCTAATGATTACTGGGAGCTTAGAATGTGTTAGGCATCATCACATGAAGCACTTTCCATACATTACCTCATTAGGTGCTCCATATGGAGACACCCAGGGGGCCTTCCTGAGTGTGTGACTATTGTGGTCACCCATGGGTATCACTTGGTTTAATGCTCTGCTGTTGTCATCTTGAAATTCTTAATCATTTTTGAGCAAGTGACTTGCAATTTCACTTGACATTGGGCCCCCAAGTTATGTAGTCAATTTGTAGTCTATTGTGAGAACAATCAATTAACCCATAGTTTCTTTTGCTTCTTTTCTGATGCCTAATATATTTCCAGAGGATGGGGTAGTGAATTTCACATTGTGATGACCAAGCCATCTCTGGAAAACGGGTCATCATCTCCTTGAAGTTCTTTTCTCTTTTTTTGTAGCAGAGATAGAACTCACGATCCTGCACTTGATAGGCAGGTGCTTGTGCTACTGAGCTAAATCCCTGGCCCCCTCCTTGAAGTTCTTGAAGGGGCCGCAGTCATGTCATGGCATTTAGCATGGGATAGAAAGGTGTCTGTGAAGGGAGGCTATTAGACAAGAGGATTGGAATAAAGGGAAAGGGGCATAAGAAAGAATGGATATGATCACAATATGTTATATTCATGCATGAAAATGCCACAAGGAAACCCAATATTTAAAAAAATTAATATGTACTAATAAAAATACACATGGGAAAAAGAGAAAAGTAAATAGCAGAATTTGGAGGAGTTGTCCAACTCCTCTAGCACTCAGCTTCTTCATCTGAAAGATGGGGCTAATAATACCTAACTCAATGAGATCATGCATGTACAGTTCTAATATGTAGTCCATACAACATTAGTTAATATTCCTGCATTATGGGTGCTTAGTCAGTACCAAACAACAAATATTGCTTGTGACATGGTGTGGATCCCTTGCTTACCTCCCAGGCCCCCTCACCCCAGGGATCCCTACCTGTCCAGCAGAGCTGGGAGGGAAGTCTGCCTTCTCCAGGGGCTGAGTGAACACAGACGGGTTGCTGGAGTTGATGAGCACTGGGGTGCTGATCTCCACCATGTGGCGCCCCGAAGGAGAGTGGACCATCCGGTTGAGAGTGTTCAAGGCTGTTGTAATGGAGAACTGCCCAGGTCCCTTCCTCCTGGACCCCGGAGCCCTACGGAGTGTAGGTGTGTTGGTTGTCTTGCTTCTGGGGGACGAGGATGCCAGGGACAGACTTTTTGTGCGGGATGACTGACACCCTTTGTTCTTCTCTAGAAGGTGTCTTGCGGTGAGGTTTGGCTGATAAGACAAAAGGTCCGATAAGAAATTAATCTTTCTGATCTAATGTACATAGCTAAGTCCCAGCCAGGCTCATCTAGAGCCAGGTCAGATACCACCTCCTTAGCATTTGGTTCAGACGGCCATTCCTGGGTCAGCATGAGAGCAGCTTCCCCTTTTTATGAACGTGTCCCAACTACTTTGTTCTAGCAAGTGTTTCTGACCACTCTCCTGTAGGCATTACCCCTTTACTATGATCTGAAGAGGTTAAAACTAAAGCACAATATTCTTGTCCAGCCCAGAATACTCTCCCCTCCCCTGGTTCTCCCAGCCACATTCACCCAGTGGACACTCCCCTCTTCCTTCCGTCACCCGGAGGCCCCACTGGGGGGCTACTCACCCTTTTCATTGCCCAGCAACCCCTGTGCTTCCCCATCACTGTGTTTTCCATTCTGCATCTTTATCCATTTATTTATTTATTTATTTGCTTTCTCCTGCTGGTTGGTTTGCTAACCACCTGGGGGAGGGAGTTTACATTATTCTATTCTGATTCTGTATCACAGAATGGATGCTTAGGGAGTATTTGTGGAAAAATGAGTGAATGAAGTTCTCCAAGTTAGCATATTTGATAAGCACATAAGCCAGAATGTAAATGCATTCAGGATCCTGAATCCTTATGCTAGGGCTGTCTTTTATCACTTCCTTTCAATACTTTGGTCTTTTGTCTCTCTGTCTTTTCTCCTTGTCATATACTTCTTAGTCAACAGTGCGCTAGTAAGACAGTTCTTAAAAATGAAAAAGGTTGAAAAAGCTTCAATTTGTATAGTTTACCATTCTACCAATAGGTTTAATAGTTGAATAGCATAATTCCTGGAAATGTAACAACTCGTTCTGTCCATCTAGTACCAGTCAGCTTCAGTACACAACTGTTACTATCCGCCTTCTCCTCTATATTGGTGAGTTCCCACCAGAAATATCTGTTGAAAGCCATACCCACTGAGGATCCCTGCGGGTTTGTTTCCTTTGAAAATCTAAAGTATGTTGACAAAACAAGGGTTCTTGTGAATTAACTCTTAAATTTCAGGATAATTACTTAAGTTTCCATTATTACAAGTCATTACCAGTTGTTCTTTTAAAACCACACCTCATTCTAATTTAGAAATTCAACTATAGTGGTAAAAAGGATTTTCCCACTTAAAAATATTTTTAAATGACAATGTGCAGAGGATTAAAAGACTGACGTAGGAGAGCTTTAAAGAAGATGTAGTTCTTGCTTTAGGAAGCTTGTCATATTGTGAAAAACTCATCAAGTAGGGGAGTGGGTATTATTATGTCCACTTTAAAGATAAGAGAGCTGAGACCTAGGAATGACATAAATGACTGAGCCAACATGAAAACTACAAAATGAGAAAATGTCAGATAGTAGCAAGTGCTCCAGTGTGACCAAGTGATTGAGGGAAGTGGCTACGTTAGATTGGGAGGCCAAAGAAGACCCTCAGAAGATGACACTTAAGCTGAGACAACAAAGGACAAAGAGTTGGCCATGTGAAAATAGGTGTAGGAACATGTTACACAGGATTATAAGCCAGTGGGAAAGAGGTTAAAACTTGGCCTTCTTGAGAAAAGACAGAAGAAAGAAATAGGAGGCTGGAACAGAGTACGTGAGGCAAAGTAGTGAAAGATCAGGCCCCACAGATAGGCAAGAGCTAGATCACACAGGGACCAGCAGGCTTCAAGTATAAGGGAAAACCTTTGGGAAGGTTTCGGTAGAGGAAGGACATGATCTGATTTATGCTTTTAAAAGCTCATGTTACTCTCTGGAAATTTCTTATAGTTAAACACGTCTTTAGCATCTGACCCAACAATCTCATTCCTAGATAATTATTCAAGAGAAATAAAACCTTAAAAACTGCTATGCGAATGTTTATAGAAACTTCTTTTCTTCTCTCTGTCTCTCTGTCCCTCTCTCCCTCCCTCTTTCTCTTTCTCTGTCTCTGTCTCTGTCTTTGTCCCTGTCTCTGTCTCTGTCTCTGTCTCTCCCTCCTACCCCCTCTTCATCCTTCTTTTTGAAATTGGTCTTGCTATGCCAGCCAGGCTGGCTTCCAGCTCACAGCCTCAACCTTCTGAGAAAGTAGTAGCTTTATTCATAGTTGTCAACAATAGCAAATAACTCCAATGTCTTTCAACTACGAAATAGAGCAACTCTGGTGCATTCATACAGCAAAATATTACTCAGCAATAAATATACAATGAATCTTGACTGCATTATGCAAATGAAGGAAACTGGCCTCAAAAAACTACATTCTGCTTAATGCTAAGTGAAATAAATCAGACAGGGAAAATTAAATATCACATGGTTTGTCTAACATGAGAGACCAAAAATATAAATAATTTAGAGCAAAACAAAAGAGAGATGGTAGGAAACAGAGAGGTAGAATCTGTGGCAATGGGAAAGGGATCTGGGAAGGAGAGAGGGGAGAGTGGGGTGAGAGAAGGGGAAGTAAAAATGATCAAGATGCCATTTGTATGTGTACTAATTCCCCAGGATGAGTGTAATGATTTGTACTGCAAACATATACTAATAATAAATTAAACAAAAAAGCTACATTTTGTATGAGCATATATATGACATTCTCAAAAAAGAAACCCATAGGAACAGAAAGTAAATCAATGGTCATCTGGTGTGGAAGTCAGGGAAGGAACTGACTGCACAGGGGCATCGTGAGGGATTTTGCAGCGGGAGTTGGAACAGTTTTCTCTCTGGAATGTGGTACGGTTACACAATTATATGTATTTATAAAAACTTATAAACATGAAAGCAAACATTACATAAATAAACTAAAAGGCTCATTCTGGTTTTTTTCAATAATGCCAGAACAGAAGCAGGGAAACCAATTAGGAAGTGACTGAAATTGTCCTGGGGTTGGGGGCTCCTGTGGTAGCTTAGGGACTAGGGACAACGCCTTACATGCCCAGGGCACCGATCCCATCAGCGTTTGTCCAGTAAGGGGACAATGTGCATTCTTTGAATCGAGTGAGTAATCTTCTTTTCTGCCATTTATAGCTTTAATGAAATGAGTTAATTTTTCTGCTTTTGACCTAATTGTTCTGCCCCCAGGTGGATACCACCATCAGTTTTCTTGTCAGTAACACTGACACAGGGCCCCATGAGATACTGCATCTGCCTTGTCTGCTGCTGGCGTGATTAACAGCTCAGCTGGGGAATAACTGCAGGACTCTTAGGTTTGCACCCACTCATTTGCAACAATATCCTTGAGGTTCACTGGGCTGAGCAAGGTTCATACAACCAAGGCAGGCTCTGCTGGAGAAGTTCTGACAAGAACAGGCATAAGCTCAGCATTTGTTTTGCTCCCTTTTATGCAGGTACAATTCAATAAATCAAATGATACACTAATAAGCGAAATTCTGTTTATGCAAAGAAAAAATCCCCATAAAAAGTCTTCCTTCCTTCCAGTTGCTTGGCATGGTACAGGTAATTCAAAGCTTATTTAAAGAATTCTCAGCAAGTGCTAGTCTTAATGAAATTACTGGAGTCAAAATTTAAGCACTGCTTTAAAAAGCTCAATTTAGATTTCAAGTAATTTTTGAAAAACAGGTTCCCGATTCAAGCAACCACTTGATTATCTTATCCCCTCCTAGCAATTAGGAGAACAAATGAAGCAATGGCTAGTTTGATGATAATTTTGAGGGTACTTGTAATCAGTAATTTTGGAGGTAAAGTGTTAGGGAGAATCTCCAAATGAATAATCATTAAATGTAGAAGTTTTGGGAAAAAAAGGTTTCTGAAATAGGTAATAAAATCAGTGGTGCCTTTCCCCCTCAGAGGTATGAAACATCATCTAAAAATAATGCAGGGGACCATGCAAAAGTTTTACATCTCCTATGTGTCCAATTAGGTACTGATTGCCGCTGGTCTCTGGCCTTGGAGAATTAACCACTGTCTCCCAATTACTGCTATTTTTCCCAGTCAGTAAATGTTGCTTGACCCAGCAAATGGCTCCATTACAACTGAGACACACAAATCAGAATGTGGGGCTGCCCTTGATCATTTCCCTCCTGCCCTCCACTTGGGCAATTCCCTAATCCTAAGGATTCTACCCACAAGAGGTCCTTGACTCTTTCTACTTGTTTCCAATCTCATCTTGGAAACCAGCCATGCACCACCCTCCTAACCGGTCTTTCTGGTTTTTTTCCTCCCTCATTTTCAAATTTCTCTTCCCTCTGCAGCCAGAGCAGCCATTATGAAACCCAAGTCTGATCAGGCCACTTCCTTACTTTTTCAATGGTTTCTATGGACCTTTGGGTCAAATCCAAACTTCTTGTGATATGATCGAGACACTAGTCACCAAGTATTCCATGTCTTTCCCTATACAGCTCAGCTGACTTGAAGTCATGAGAGTCTGTGTGGCTCATTCAGGCCTGTGGGCTACGAATGGGAGTAGGAAATGTCACTTTTGTGCTGGGGCATTTGATTGCTGATTCACAACCCACTCTTTCACTCCCATGGAAACTAGGATGTTCATGTGTTCCAGATGGTGCAGTTATAAGATGGCCTTGCTTATTAGTCTGGGTTCCTGACTATGTGAGCAGAACCTCTTATTATCCTGTACTAAACATGTCATGCAGGTGAGAAATAAAATTTCCTATGTTAAGTCACTGAGTCTTTGGTG
>RJWM01009151.1:0-69184 GCA_004363535.1 Dasyprocta punctata
TTTGTTTTCTTTGACTGGACTGAACATTTCATTTTATTCCATTTTCCCCTATACCTGGCTTTAAATTGTACCTCTAATTTCTATACTTTCAGTGAGTGTCTTAAAAAGTTAATGTTGGTCAATAGTTTTGCACTCTTTGTAAATAGTTAAGGAATCGTAGAATTCAATTTCCAATGCCTGCTCTGAAATGATATGCTTTGAGGCTAAGAAAAAAGGGAGAGAGAGAGGAGAGAGAAAAGAGAGAGAGAGGGAGACAGAGAGGGGAGAGAGAGAGGAGAGAGAGAGAGATAGAGAGAGACAGAGAGAGAGGGAGAGGGAGAGGGAGACAGAGAGAGAGGAGGGGAGAGGAGGGGAAGGGAGAGGAGAAGAAGAGAGGTGGAACATATATATGCTAATATTTTTATTTTCTAATATCATGAAGCTATAAAAACTTATCTTCCTCTTCTTTTGCTTATCATTCTCTTTACTTCATCCAGGATTACTTTTCTTCTTGAAATTTCCTTTAATGAGGACTTGTAGGTAACAAGTGCTCAGATATTTTTCTTAAAATACTGTAAGTCTAATTCTTGAAAGACATTTTTGATGGGTATGCAGAAATTATAAGCAGACAAGTCTATTCTCTCAAGTTTTTTAGTCATACCCCCAATACTTTCTGTAATTATTCCTGAGAAAAATCAATGTTGAATTAATGTTGATCCATTGTGAATGATTTCTCTTTCTCTCTTCACTTTTGAAATCTTTTCATCACAAATATTGCCATTTTCCCTATGTGTCTAAGTATATATTTTCTATATTGTTTGGCTTCTTGAAGTAGAGTCCTTTAACAATTTTGGAAAATTTTCATTTACTATCTTTTCATATTTTCTTTCCTTTATTTATTATCTCCTTAAGAATTCTAAGTAGATATGTTTCTCGTATTACCTATGATGTCTTTTGTACTCTTCATCCTGTGTTTCCCTGATTTATCTCTGTGATGGTATCAAAATGTACCCACAAGATTTTTGTTCTTAGAGGTGACTAAGTGATGACATGAAGAGGTCAATACCAGTGAAAGAAAAGTTTATTGTCCCTATGGTTTCGTGGAAATGAGGAGTCTGGCCAGCCACTCAGGACTACCTGGGGACTCACTAGAGTTGGTAGGGGTACAGGTAGGAGTGAAGAAAAGCAGGGACCACCACTCCATTGGAATTTCCTCAGGAGAGTCAAGGAAAGGTAAAGTAAATGGCTTAAGATTTACTAGTTTGAATGATTCTGGCAAGATTTAGGATTTAGAGGCTGTCTCCAGCCCTCTGGCACTTGGCGCTGGATGATTTAGGCCAAGAAAAATATTTGCTTGGTTTATGAGACTAAGAAAAAGGAGATGGCTGATGGTTTGTATACAAAAGCATAGTCATAAATAGGTGAGTTACTTAATTATCCCTTGTGATAATTAAGGCCTGTGAGTGGCAGTCTTGCTACAGCCAATCTGCTCCCCTCAAAATGTCAAAAATATCATAAAATCAAATATATGATCAGTACAATGCTCCATTCTGAGAAACTTCCTCATCTCTTTTTTCCAGTTCACCAACCCTGCCTTTAACTGAATCTAAGCATTCACTTAATTCATTCATTGAGTTTCTAACTGTAATTAAATTATTTTACTTGAGTAATTAAAATAGTTTCTTACTTTTTTATTTTTCAGTTTATTTTACTTAAGTGTACTAAGCTTGCCTATTTTATATTTATGTGGTAATTCCATTGTATTTCTGATTTTGCTGTTATTTGTGCTGTACTGCTTTTGTTTCATATGCATTTTGTGTTGTTTCATTTTGAATTTGATTACTTGAAATCTAACTGAAAATTTTTTGAAACTGAAGTGTGTGTATATTCTTTCAGAGAGAACTCGTATTTACTTTCACTAGGCATTTAGACACTAGCAATGTAGGACTACCATCTATATTTTAAAATCTGCAGTTTTCAGTTTATCCACTTAGAAAACAAACTTGTATTATAGCCAACTTGTACTTACAAACTGTGGGGAAAACATTTCTTTTCTCCTTCAGTGCCTTTTTGCTACAAGGAGTTTTTGACAATTCCTTGGAAATTGGTATATATCATTTGAGATTGAATTGTAATCTTGGAATTTCATTGGTGAGGTTCTGATTTTATATAAATAATTTTGATTAGATTCAACCTCTCATCTTCCCCTATAATTTTTGTGATTATCCCTAAACCTGTACTAGAATCATTTTTAATAAAAAATCTAGAGCTCATATTATTTTTTGTATCCCTACTTTCTCTTAATTTGGGGGTGGTCTTTCCTAAGAAGCCTTACATTCTTGCCTTCTTAAAAATTAATTCAAAATTATGTACTTTAAAAGTAGTTCATGCAGCAGTTTTATTTTGTTCAATGGGAAAGACTTAAAAATTTTTTCATATTCTTTCTATTTTTACATCTCTGATAGGCAGTTTGGATAATTTCTTTATAACATCTTTTCTAGTTAATAAGGCCTTATTCCAATTTTGTCTAATGCTCTGTATCAAATTTTGAGTTTTTAATTTTAATGATATGTTTAACTTTTAACAGTTACTTTTGGGTTATTTTCAAACTTCTCTGAAATTTATTTTACTGCATCTTAATCATTATGTTTAAATTCCTTCTATAATATTTTCAAACGTATTCTTCCTAAAGTCTCTGTCTGATTAGCTATTATTCAAATCTTGGGGAATCTAGTCATACTTTTCATTGTCTGCTGATGATGGTGAATTGTTACAGAGCACTTTGCAATTTCTGGTTTTGAACTCATCTGTGGAAGGAGAGCATATGTGGTTCACTCTACTTTTGTTTCCCTATTTACTTCTACCAAATCCTTCAAGAATATCACTGTTCAACCATTTATACTTTTTGGTATGGAATTTCTTGACAGAGAAGTGTTAGAAAAGTTATGATATGAATTCTCAGAGGAAACAGTCTTTCTGTATCAAAAGTTGAGCTTTCTTGTTTTTCTTTTTTTTGCTATTCCATGTATTTTCTAGGTGATGTTTTTTCCTCCTCAGGGCCTTCATTTGCGAAGCGTTGTTCATCCCCACTGCCTTCCTCAGACCTGTGTTCTTCTGTTCCCACGTGAAGGGAAGCCCAATCCCCTCACCTCCAAGAAGGACAACACAACCACATCAGCTCATGGGTCTACTTCTTTAATTTTAGTGTCTCTCTTATTTTTTGTCAGCTATACATTTATTTTTTTGGCTATCTGTATGTTGTTTTTCTGTGACCTCATCCTGCGTTTAAGAGAATGTCCATTTTGGTAGAAGTAATTTTAGGTCACTTAGCTATTCATGTTATCAGAAATGGAACATATTTATTTATTATTTAAATATAAAATGCTTTATGGTTTGTGTGTTATCATTTGATGGGGAACATGTTTTTTCTTTATCATTTTTGTTTCAGTATCAATGCTACTGAAATGGATTCCCTTCATGGAATCTTAAATAATTTCATAAAAATACCTCTCTGTTATAACAGACCCCTGATTGACAATCTAAAACTCCTGTGCTAATCACTTTCTGGTATTGTTCAGGAGTTCAAATTTTTAGAGACTTGGAATAGACTGCAGTGATGTAATAATGGCCAATGGAAACTTCTGTGTAAGGCTGTGTTGATTTGAAACTTACATGTAGTTTTTTTGCATTTAGTGGTTCTTTGAGAAAACATGCATTGCTTGTAAGGATACATTGCTTGAGGATATTTATCAAATTTATTTCAAACTATTAAATATTTTCTAGTTTCAAATAATATACTTCAGATCAGCTCAAAATACTTTCTTCAGTAGAGAAAAAGATTCATTGTGCAGAGTGAGTTTGCTCACTGGAGAGATAATATAGATCCTAAGAAACTGGCTGTCAGCTAATATCATATCCTTTCCATCCACACTTGTGAAAGCATCAAAAGGTGGTGAGAAGCTTTTCAGGGTGGGGATGGCGGTGCCTGTGTCATGACTTCTCTCATCTGACTGATTCTCTTGGGAATTGACCCAAAGCCCTGCTTTCTCCCATCCAATCTAAAGTTCCTGGCGTCTGCAGCAGTAGTGTGACCTTTGGTGAGGACACTGTGCTGAAGTAGCCAGTCTCCTGAGAGACATTTGGAAATGTGTTACGACATACAGAAAAGTAAGGCAAAGAAAGAGGCAAAAATAAATGATTCAGCATTGCTGGAAACCTGGGGAAAGGACAGAGTCAACTTTCTGTTGGGTTTTGAAAGAGACAAATGTGTGTACATCATATAGAGACATCTTCACTTTGAGTACTGGATTTACTCGGTTATCGAATGACTGAAGGAATAAAGACAAGGATGATCATCTCACCCGAGTCAGGTGACCTAGAGACTCTGGATCGCAAATTCCGCTGGAGTGGAAAGTGACAACCATGGGGGGCATGAAATCAGGTCAATGAGGTGAACATCAGCCAGATGAACTAGGACTTTGTTCAGAAACTGGGGAAGGTATGCTGAAGCTGTCTGACGGAGAAGGGAGGACTGAAGTCAGAGGCGTATATGGCATAAGCAAAAGAGGTGTTCATTCTAAGGAAGCTGGATGACAGGGAGGTAAGTTGAGAAAATGGTTTAAAATGACCTAGGGAGCATCAGAAATAATAAGAAATAGAAGTTTGCATCTTTAAGTGAGCTCTCTCTCTCTCGCTTGCTCGCTCACTGTCTTTCTCTCTCCTTATATAACACGCCCCTGTTAATTGCAACACTATTCACAGTACACATGGAACAGTCTAAATGTCCATGGAAGATGAACAGATGAAGAAAATGTGACATCTCGTATGCCATTATCAAGCCTCTGAGAAAGGGAGTCTCCTGCCATCTGCAACAACCTGGGTGAACCCTGGGGACAGCGTGTGTGAAATCAGCAAGTCACAGAGGACAGATACTGCACAGTCCCACTGGCGGGAGGTGTCTAAAGCAGTCAAACACAGAAGCAGGAGAATGGTGGTTGCCAGGAACTGGCAAGGGGGCGATGGGAAGCTGCTGTTACACAGGCATGAAGCTTCAGATGTGTAAGACGAGTCCATCCGAGATTCTGCTGTCCCACTGTTCCAGCAGTGCCGTGTGTGCTGAATCCCACAGCTGTGCCATGCACCCCGTCCAGACCCTGCGGCTGGTGCAGGCAGGGAGCAGAGGGTAGCATGAACTCTGAGGCCAGGGCACCAGGGGCCAGGCAGGCTGCAGGCAGAACCTGAGGGTGTGTCCTGGGGGGCCTGGGCCCATCCAGTGAGGCCCACAGGGCTTTGGTCCTCGTGACTTTGCTGTAAAAAGGAAATGTAACTTGGTTTTGTAGCCAGCTTGGGACAAAAGGATTGTGTTTTGTGTCATGTGTGCTAAAGCTTGAAGGCAGCAGAGCATGCTCCTCTCTCCCCCCTCGCCTCTTCCCTTTCTGCCGTGTGTGGATGTACCTCTTCTGCTGCCCTCCAACTCCCTGACCGCTTGACCCCTCCGCCCAGCCCTCTCCCTTCTCCCTCCGAGCCCTCGTCTGTGTCCTCCTGCCTCCCTCACTTCCGTTGTCCTGGTCCCTTCTCTGAACATTCTGGGTTCTTGTCCTCCTCCCATGCCTGGGTGGGAAGTGTTGCCGGAGCTGCCTTGGGCCACTTTATCCCATCTCCAAACTTTATTCTTTGGGACTTTTCATATTCCCTTGGTGTCCCCAAATCTGGATTTGTATGGATTCTTCTCCTGGGAGTGAAGTTCTAGAACCACCTTATTACATTGACAAGGCATCCAAGATAGGAGACAGCAATCCCAGCAGATTCAAATTCCTTCTCATCATATGATTCTTGTGGAATTCTCCAGGGAACCAGCACCAATAGACTCAGTATGCCTAACCAGCTATCTCTGCATGAATGCGTATGTGTTAGCATATATCTATCCATTCATCCTGTCTATCCATCCATCTATCATCTACATCTATTGCACTATCTGTGATCTATCACTGAGAGAGAGAGCGAGAAGCAGGAGGAAGAGGAGAAGAAGGAATAAGAAGATGAGGAGGAGGAGGGAGAAGAGGAGGAGGAGAAGGAGAGCGATGTTAATTTTAAGCAAGTAGACCAAGGTGGGTGCTGACAATCCAGAGGGGTGGTGAACAGGCTGGACTCAGGGACGAGCCATGTCATAGTCTTGAGTCTGAAGTCTGCAGGTTGGGACAGGAAGACTGGGCGGCAGGCAGTGTTTCTGTGCTACAGTCTCGAGGCTCCCGCCTGCTGGAGAAGGCATGCAGGCCGCACCTCGGGGAGGGGTGAGCTGTCTGTTCTCAGGCTCCACCACCATTAAGCCAGAAGTTCAAGGTCCCACTTAAAACCCTTTCCAACAAACCCTCAGCTCACACAAATCGCCTTCCTTCCTTACAGGGAGAAAAAACAGACAATCAGCATTTAATGCAGTCTTCTCAAACATCTGCCTTTCTATGGCTGTAAAATGAAATTTTATTTGTACTCTATGAGACCCAAGCATCTCACGAAGCCGCACTTGTATTGTGTTTGTTGTGCTTCAGGGAAAGTTAAGAAAGCCATCTGGTACCTAGCTTTAAATTTTTAATCCAACAAAGATGGAACCAAAGTATGCTCTTCTTTGAAGAATGCGCTTCATTTCTGCATGAGCTTCTCAGATCCAGAGGCACTACTCAGTTGTCCTGGTCTATCTCCATGGCTGCCCCGTCCTGGCTTCAGGACCTTCTCTGTTAAGTGTCTCCTTTTCCTGCTGCCATGCGACCCTCCTGACCAGCCTCCTCCACCTCGTAACTGCCATCCTCAAGTGTGTAGCCTGTAGTCAAAAATATGGAAAGACTCTAAGAAGGAAAAAGTAGGGAGAAGACAGAGGGAGGAAGGAAGAATGACATAGAGGGCAGGAAAGGAAAATAAAGCAACCCACTCGCCCGGTTTCTGGGCATTCATGCTACTTGAGTTTTATTGCATTGTTTTCAACCCTACTGCACCCATCAAACAGTGACACTCATTCAACACATCTTTTTTCGGAAGGGACACTTCCTTCCAGGAAGATATGAGCATGGCATGTTAAGTAGACAGAGCATTCCGACTTTGTTTTTAATTATAGCTTCCCTCCAGCCCATGAAGCTGGTTTGTACCCAGTGAGCATGAGGAGGTGGAGCTTGACAGTTTGCCAGCAGACAACTTAGCTCTCTAGCTAAAAGCTGAGGCCCCGAGAGTACCTAAACCCCAAGTCCTCCCTAGCGGGAGGGAGGGCCCTGTGCTGCTTCCAGATGTGTAAGAGGAAAGTGAGCTACGTGGCACAATCCATGCCGCTTGGTTGTAAGTTACCCTGTGCACAATGATCCGTCTTCATCACCTATCGTTCTACTTCAAAACCATCAGCTGCCATGAGAGCTAAATACTCTGCTGTCGTAGAGTTATTTACTCCTCGAAACAGCTATCTGATGGGAGAAATGTTATTATTTCTAGTTCAGCCGTGAGGAGTCTGAGACCTGGAGCACCGTGGTGAGTTGCCTGGTGAGCTCTGCCGTGGGAGCCCATGGGCGAGAGGACGGGTGGCAGCAGGGCAGGGGCCCGGACTGGCGCGGCGCTGCTGCTGCTGCTTTGTGCAGCCGAGGAAGGCCATGTGGCCGCACCTCACGCGAGTGGAACAGGGGCGCCTGTTTTCCACAAACCGCACCATGGCAAGGGCGAGAGGGAAGGAGAATTTGTGGCACACTAGTCCAGACCGCCACAGATAGCTTTCCCACATGAACGTTGCATTCAGCATTTGATTGGCTTGCAGACATCTTGGAGACGGTCACAGGGTAATTCTGCACTTGGTGGGTGTGAGACTGAGAGAAGTGATTTGCATGACAATCTCAGTCAAAATCCAAATCACAGCTAGTATATCCGCCACTGCGAAATGCCCGCCAGGTTTGTGACAAAAAGCCATTTGATCTGCCCGCAGATGGGCTAAAATGCTAAGCCTGTGACACGAAGGTGTTGGTGAAAGAGACAAGTAGGAAGGGGCGTAGTGAGGCCGGAAATAAGGTCTCTGCTTCCTGCCGGCTGGTACGCTGGGAATAGAGTGTTACCAAATACGGCTCTGCAGCGTGGTAAATGGAGCATGCGTAAGTGTACTGTAATTTCCAAAGGCTCACCGTGGTGGACCTCATGACAAGGCACCTAGAAAACATTATGGAATGCCTGGTATTGAGGAAGATGGATGCATTAGTCAGCTTCACATTTGTAGAATAAAATACCCGAGACAGGTTGCTTATTAAGGAACAAAGTTTTATTTAGCTGTTTCACAGTGTTCAAGTCCCAGATTGTATGGCCCCATGGCTTCGGGTTTTTGGTGAGGATGGCGGATGCTGGTGGCAGGAATGCGTATCAGAGAGGGACAGAGGGAGAGGGGAAGGGAGCGGAGAGGGAACAGAGAGAATGGGCCTGGGGCAGGTCGCACTGCCCGCTTTGAGGACAGACCTCTGGAAACCTACAGACTTCTCGTAAACCTCCACTTCAGCTTCACAGACCTTGAATACCACACCTTGAAACCACACCTTTACATCTGGATCATGGGAGGGGTAATGCTCGTATTCAAATCACAGAAACAGCTATTTCACTGAGCTATCTTTCTGCACTTGGATGAGAACATTCTCCCCATACCCTTACTTCTGGCTTAAAAGATCCTAGAAATTAAATTATGGGTAAATCACGCATCCATAGGCAACAGGCAGGAGAAACTCGGACCCTAAGCTCCAGTTAGGAGAATCGCCTCCTTGGCTCATCTCCAGGCTGGGCAGGGTTGGGGGGCGGGGCTAGTACCCTCCTTTGGAAGGTGGACTAAAGCTCAGATATAATGTTAACTGGTGTTTATTATTCAGCGAGCACTCTGTCAGTGCCTCCAAGTTTTTACAGTGTTTTACACGCATCATACATGTTACACCTACAAACATCCTGTGGGATGTATGTTACAATCCCTTTTAAGGTTGAGCTCCTGATGCCACTTTTTCCACCTACATTTTAAATCAGTGGGTCTTGATTTGGGAGAAGTCCTGGATCTTTCTGATACTTTCATGCAAGCTTTAACCCTCTCTTCTGAACGATGTGTAAACATGCAAACACCGTTTGCCAACAGTGTGAAGAGATTGTATGATTTGTTATAAACATTCATGTGAAACAGGTCATCTATTATAAACATAATACAATTTTATTTAGATGGAGACAAACTGTGTTCTGACTAAAAGTTGAAGGGTAAAACTAACTCGAAAGCCATCTGGAATATTTTAGAAGAAAGGATGAGGCCCCGTGAGAACCAAGTCTACTTGTTCGTTGAAACCAAATGCATGACCAGCATCCCCCACGCCACCCTTCCCAGTCGCACACGTTCCTGAAGCCTCCTTTCATGGCCTGGCTGGGTTTTGGAGTGGTTCTTATTCACAATTAGAAGAGCAATTCTCATCCCAGCACAATCTTTTCATTTTATTGGAAGCGACAGACCACAAAGCTAGGGTGGTAGAAACAGTCACGAGGACATCTTATTTGGGAGGATTCCAGTTCTTCCTCACTGAAGCTGTTAGATATGTTAAGGAAACCCCCTCTCTAGGCATTTTGGCCAAATTCAAATTGGTCAGGGGTTCAGAAACATTAATTAACCACAGGAACTGTTTCTTGGCTGAAGGGTGTGTGTAACCTATTATTTCCTTAACAAGGCAGTTTCCTCCGTGAATCATGGGAGCCTGGGCGGGCTAAGGGCAGAAACAAAAGGCCATTTTCACTAAGCCATCATACGATGTTCTATCCTCATGTCTGTTTACCCCAGAAACTGTGTCATCAGCTTGAAACAGACTAACTTAAGGTTTTAGGTGTCTTTTATGCACAGTAAGTACTGTCTGATTCCAATCTTGACAAACTAGCTGGGCAAAAAATAGATACAAGTTTCTCTTACTGAATCACATGGAATATGGTGACCTATCACTACAATTTGCATGGCAATGAATGAATTGCTCTGATAAAAACCGACAACACACTGGTACCAGTTCAGTCGAGACAAGTGAGGCAAACCAAGCATCCTCAGAGAATTCCCTGCATATTCTGGAAGGAATAAGAGCATTTCTGTCACTGGTCATTTATTTCAAAGATGGAAATGGGAACATTATGAAAGGACAGCCCAGAGGGACGTCAGCGATGTAGCATTGTGCATAGAAGTAAGAAGAGGAGTCAATCAATGGGCTGATCACTTAATCCACCCATGCTTACAGAGTGCATGTTATATAGTTCTCATGGCACTGGGTCCCAGAAAGAGCAGGAGACAGCACAGGCATGTAAACTTCTGTGCTTCACGGAGTCATATGAAACACTTTGGCTTTAGCAAAGTGGCTTAGAGGATGCTACTGGGCATGAACCAAGTCTGAGTGAAGATACATTCCTGCTTTAGGAAATAACTCTGTGTGGAAGTCATTACTATTCTGTGGAGGACCACTTGGACTGCTTTCCTTGAGAAAGTATACTTGGCCCTACCTCCATATACAGGTGTGTACAGAGCTGGCTAGGATATTTCCTTGTCCTCTCAATTGGCTTTAAGCAGTACACATGAGTCTAGCTGAAGTAGTCTTTAAAACAATGCGACAGGTCGGTGATGGCCCACTGGTAACTCCCAGTAGTGTGTGTGAGCTAGGCTGAGAGATGCCATGCTGTTGGCTGACACTGAGCTTTGAGAAAGAGGCCGTGACATCTCAGGGTTTGAAGATTACACACTGAAACTGAAGCACCAACTGTGAAACACTCGATACTGCCCCAATTTGTGATATGCAAAATACTCTTTCTGCATCTCTCTCTCTGCATATTGCAGAGGTGACTTCAGGCCTTCTCCCTGCCCAGCTAACAGCACTCACGTACCGCCTGCCTTTCTCACAGTCACTCATCCCCAAACCACTCCTTTCTTCATCAAATGATTAAAACCTGGCTCAGCCTTGGGTTAAGGCCTTTGTTAGGGTTAGCCACCACCGATCTAGCTGGACTTAAGACCCCCTTGTCTCCCCACAACTACAAATATGTCTTACTGTATTATTCTCACCATGGGATGCACTGGAAGTGGTATATTGGAATTAACTTACCGGAATTCCAGTAACTTTTCCCTGGAATACAAATATAAACTCCATCTGACCTAGACAAGGTCCAGGAGGGGTTTTCTGTAGTATTCTAATATCTGGAGAGAGAGTCAAAATTACTCAGGTAAAGACCAAAAGAAAGAGAAGAGAAGAAGTTGTAGGCAAAAACCCAATGTCTACAAAGGTCTTGAGACTGGAAAAAAAATGTACGAAATGACAGGCAGTCTAGTAGGGAAAAATCACAATGTGTGAAGAAGAAAAGAATGGGTGGACTAGGGGTGGAGAGATGCAGAGCCTTGTGACCCTTTTGAACTGGGTCTGACAGAAGGGCTTTAGTAGGAGAACAGTATGGTAAGGTGGTGGTTTTGAAATGATCACATAGGAGACTGGATACAGGAGAGTTCACAAGAGGACAAACAACAGCCTCAGATGACCGTGCTCAGCAGGAGCTGCTGTGGTCTTGGATAAAGATGCTGTGGAGCCATGGGGTGTAAGAAGAACTGATAGGCTGTGAGGGGGAGGAATGACTGGATCCCAGAGGTGTGTGTGCCACAGAAAAAGAGGAGGTACAAGCCATCGGGGTGGCAACCAGAGCAGACAGTTCTTGTTTTCCATGACTTCAGTATTGTATTTTGCTGCTTATATGTATAAAATCCTTGCAACTGTTCTATGTGTGGTCACGTGCTTCTCAGAAAACTCTCTCCTAAATTAGGTCACTGTTGTTTCTGTTCTACCTCTGATGACAAAAAACCAAAGATCTGTTTTGCTCGGAACTGATTTTTTTACTTTATTATTTTTTTATTTCTGAAATTTTTCATATTTTTATTTTTACTGAGGATTCCTGCAATACTATATATCAAGTATAATATAATATATTAAAAATATAATTATAATATATTTATGTATATTATATATTGTATATTTATAATATATTTATATTATATTTAAAAGTCTGGGGGCAGGGTAATGGTGAAACTTGAAACATGCCAGACAAGTACTCTGCCACTAACCAACATCCCCAGTCCCATCAAATTCTGTTTTTCCACAATTTTTAAATCAGTTATGCAGATTAATGGGTTTCATTTTGGCCGATTAGTGCACGCGCATAACAAACTTTGAACATTTTCACACGGCAGCCCCTTGCCCTGCACTCCCCTCCACTTCCACAGCTCTGGCTTCGATGTACATACAGTGTTTTGCTTATGTCCATGACCCCATTAGCTACAGTTGCACCCGCTCCGTGTCTGCCTTATTCCCTTTCTCTTGTCTCACAATAGCTGTTTCTGCTTTCTTACCGCCCTTTTGAAGCTCCACACGTTAGGGAGAACGTGCGATATCTGCCTTTCGGAGTTGGGCTCAGCACGATGGCCTCCAGGTCCGTGTTCTAGTGAAGGACAGTGTTTCACTCTTTCTTGTGGCTGAGTAGTACTCCACTGTGTCTGCACCGCCTCGTCTCTGCCCAGGCCTCGGCGCCCGCGCAGGCGCCACGCGGCCGCTGCCGTGAATTGTGATGCAGTTCAAAGCTGAGCCCGAAGTGCCTGCTGCGCGAGAAGCCTGCATTCCTGTCATGGAACAAACTCAGCACAGAGAGCACAGCAGAGAGGCTCTGAGAAGGCGTGTCGGCGATGCAGTCACGCGCTGGGAACCTTTAATACTAAAAACCCGCTTTTATTTAGAGGGGACAGGACTGAGAGCTGCAGACCCAGGACGCTGAAGGGCGGCAGCGCGCGGTGAGCAGGCCGTGGGGCCGGAAGGGCGGTGATCAGGACGGCTCTCTGGAGCAGTGGGATGTCAGCTACTTTCTGGTGACTTTTCTAAATGCACCTTTAAACCCGAAATCATTTCAGCTTTATAAAAACGTAAGAGCGTGCGGTGTGGGTGACCACGCAGCTCCGTCGCGGTCACATCTGGCTTTCCTACAGTTCGCTGGTCACCATAAATGAACCAAGACATTTGTTTTGACTAAGCCCATTCTTTATTTGGACTTGATCTTTTCCCCTTTTCCGTTCCAGACTCCCATCCGGGACAGCACAGTCCACCAGGCCTTTGCGTCTCCTCAGGCTCCCTGGAGCTCGGAGCTACTGCAAGATGTCTTCAGTCCGGATTGATGGGTGTGTGTCTCACGAGGAGACCCAGTAGTGGGTCTTGAGGAAGAAGATCACAGACGTGAAATGTCCTTCCCACCTGTCAAAGGTGGGTGCGTGCTTTCTCATTGGTAATACTGGCTTTGAGCATCTGAATGAGGTAGTGTTTGTTGTTTCCCTACAAAATTACTCGTATTTCCTCTCTCCACACTGGATTCTCCAGAAGGAAGTCAGCTTAGGTACAGGAGCCACATCAGTTACTTGGGATTCTGCAGGGGAGATTTATCTGTCTTCTCATTTGTTTGTCTAACCATTGATTTATGTTAGTAAGGATTCATATGTGTATTTTATACTTTGGGTTATATTGCAAGGCTATAATAAAAACATATGTTTAAAGTATATAGAGTGTTTTTTTTTCCAAACTCAGGTTTGAGGACAGAACTTATGCATGTTTATAAAAACAAGGCAGATAAATGGATAAAGATGATGTGGTATGTATATACAATGGACTACTACTCACTCTCAAAAAGAATTAAATTCTGTCATTTTTGATAATGTGCATAGTATTGGAGAATATATATTAAGTGAAGAAAGTTAGAAACAGAAAGACCCATATTGCTTGATTTCACTCCTATGGAAACTAAAAATGATGATTTTAATAGAAATGAAGACTAGGATAGTGGTCATTAGAGGCTGGAGGAGGGGAGGAGTAGGGGTGGGAGATGTAGGAATGTTGGGTGATAGGTGCCTGGTATGGTCCTCCAAGAGTCCCCAGTGCTCTTAGGCAGCGCTTTGGGAAGGTGACGAGGTTCTGGGGGCTTTTGGATGACTCGCTGTGAGGAAGTAGGCTTGGGTTGGGAGAGGCGGGTTCACGGGGCCCACGGCCTGGAGGGTTTACCTCCTCCCCAGCTCCTCCTTTCCCTCCCTCTTTGTCTGCTTCCTGTGCTCTGGGAAGTGAGCAGCTCTGCTCTGCCGTACCCTTGCCATGCTGTGAAGCCAGCTGGCTGGGGACTGAAACGTGAGCCCCAAACGCCTCTCTGCCTTTAAGTTGTGGGTGTCAGGGATTTGGTCCCAGCAATAGGAAAAGTGACAGAGACAGATCTGATACAAGAGAAGTAGGGTCACTGCCGTGTCACTACCTGACCTGTGGCTCAGAAGTCTTTGGAACTGGCTTGTGGGAGGAGTTTGGAAAGGTTTGGAGCTGCCAGCTAGAGAAGCCTTGCGGTGCTTTAAACCGAACTTGTTTGGAGATTGAGCTCAGAGCTCATCACCGATGGAAATGCAGACAGTAAAGACCAGGCTCACAGGGTCTCAGCTGGAGCAAGCTCTGGTGCTCCACAGCACAGCAGAAGACGACGGTGAAAGGGCAAGAAGGGAGGCGCTCAAAGGTTCCCAGCACAGAAATGGGAAATGTTAAAGAGATGGAAATGTTAATTATCCTTTTTGGATTATTACACATCATATAAAGGTATCAAAAATCACACTGTACTCTATAAGTGTGCACAATTATTATTTTTAAATTTTTATTAGTACATGTTTGCAGTCCATAAGGTTACACTGACTGTGGGGAATTGGGACATGTGCGTAACCCATCTCAATCTTTTTTATGCGCCTTTCTCCTCCTTACTTCCCCTTGCCCTCCATCTCTTGGTACTTTTGTCATTTGTGAAAGAATTAAGAACAAAATTTACAAAGGCCTCCCATAGTTTAGAGGATGTCGCACATACTCATAACCACCCACAAAGCTGTGCCTCCCCCAGCAGGCACATGAATGGGCTCACGGCTCACCTTGCTTCTCCAGGCCAACCTCTTCCACTAGGACCCACGTGCGCCATGTGGGTCTGGCCCATTTAAAACACTCGTGAGTGTATATAGAGCAAGGTACAGAACTAATTTTTGGAGACTGGTGTGGGGGTGCCAGGGCATTTGACCATTTCCTCTTGTCCCTGAGGCTGTTAAACTAAACTGTAGGTCTAGGAGAGCCAGAGGCCAGCTGTGCTTCAGCTGAAGGGCCCAGCTGTTGTGACAAAGTGAAAAGTGCGGACACCAACAGATCATTCACTGTGTAGCCAAAAATAGGCTGATGACCGGATTTCACTCTGTGCTCGGCTGAGCCTGTGCTGGTTCCGGCCCAGGCTGGTACCAGCCATTCGCCAAGAGAGAGTTGGCAATTGTACCTATCTCACCATCTCGCATTCTGCATATTTTATTTCATTGGGGCAAGTGTTATTTTTTTCCAAAACATTTTTTTTTAAATTGACAGGAGCTTTCATCTCTGTTTTGGTTTTGTTTTTTAAATTTCCCCACAATTTCCTGTTGCGCTGCCTCTTTGGTTGAGTTCAGCTTGACCGTGGACTGTAATTACTGTGAGGCTTGTGAAGAGAATTGAGAAATCTAAGTTGACGTTAAAGGTGCATTACTCTTGACTAAACCCAGAGACAGAAGATAGCAGTTGTTTTGGAGTAGCCCCTGTGCCTTCCCTAGTGCCTTTAGACAGCCTTTGGTCTGCAGAGCACTGGTGATTGCGGAGGCGCTGTCACCTGTAAACACTGCTCATAAATAGCTGCTACAGTGTGAGTCTGAGTGAATATGCCCTCTGTGGGTAGGAGAGAACTGGCCAGAATGGAACCAAACTGTGCTTTGAAATAAGACCTTTCTCACTTGGAAGGAGCAGAGAGAGACTAGGATCAGGACACTAAAGAGTGGCTGCATCAATTCCTTCATTGCTTGTCAATCCACAGTGACCATAAACAATTGACATCATACTTTGGTGCCTCCGTTTCTCTCTCGTTATCTCTAGGAGGTGGATAACAGCCTGCACTGTGGAGATCTCAGGCACTGGCTCATCCCATGTTAGAAGAAGAACTGGGAATTAATTATTTTTTTCTGTAGTCAAGTCACGTGAATGGATACTTTGACTTTGAGGGACCTACAGACACTTTCCAATTCAGCATCATTTTACAAACAAAGGACTCAGGCCCCGGCTGCTGTCCGTGCCTGATTGGGCCCCGCACTGGGCCAGGCAGAGGTGCAGCTTCTCAGGGCTTCTGCGGTCTGTGGCATCAGCTTGGCCATCAGGCCTCCACTATGCCTCGAGTGCACTCAAGGTGGACCCAGGCGTGTCTAGACAGGGCAGAGACTCCGGAGGAGACGTTTGCTAAGGAAGTTCCATGGCTATGTTGTCTTCAAAGTGAATCAAAATTTATGCCTACATAGAAGCAAGGGTTTTAATCACACAACTTAGTTTTCTCTCCTCGAACAGTCTTTGTCCACACGTCGTAGTGCACCGTCCACTAAGGGGAAGCTGGTCGGGGAGGTGCTCTGGCCAGGCAGGAGTTTGTCTTATTGTGAGGAGCCGTAGGGAGGGAGGTCTGCCGAGGGGCGCCCTGTGCCGGGGGCCAGCCGTGTGCACGCAGCAGGGGTGACCACACAGCATCTCCTTCGGTCTCCGTGAGGATTCTTTGAGGTAGTAATTGGTAATAATTAGTCTCATCACTATTTCGCGTGTAGGAAAACTTAGTTTTAGGGAGGGTGGCTTATTTGCCCACGCACACACTTTTGGTGGGACAGCCAGAACTTTAACCAAGAGTTGTGACTCCCCAACTTCTTTGTGCTTATCTTTGGGTCTGTCCGTGAGCTGTCAGAACCTGTAAGGTGCTGCTCAAAACGTCTGGTACCAGCAATTTTGTTGTTGTTGTTGTTGAGAAACACTCGGAGGATTAGAGGAACTTTTCACTTCTTTCTCACTTTTGTGAAGTAACTGTATGCTGAAAGCCAGTGGGCAGGGGCTGGAGCATCTGTGGGTCACATCCTTCCTCTCATCAGACCTAGTGGGGTGGGGTGAGCGTGCTTTAATGAAACACCTAGGCTAGACATCACCTGGTTTACTAAATTTGGGGCACGCTGGGGTGAAGCAGATGTTTTGATGAAATGTCCCCCTGATCGTGTAATCATTTAATTCAGGACCAACCTCCCGGGCATTTGTTCACAGAACTCTAACTTTCAGCCTTGTAGCCATGGGCAGATTGTCAAGAACTGCATGGGAGCCCAGTGTCACCTTCCCCGGGAAGCTGCTCCCGGTAGAAACCGCGACAGCCTCTGGAATGCCATGACTCGTGCTTGCAGCAGCCTCCTGGTCCTCCTCACGTCACTGTGTCAGTTGTCTGCGAGGTCGGGCAAAAGGAGCTTGCGGTCGCTGGCAGCCTAGGCGGGACGCTGTCCGGCCGCGAGGGCCGGGGGTGGTGCTGCGGGTGTCACAAGTTCCATGTAATTAACTTGCCATTTCTTCCTTTAGCTCCATAGACAGTGGGAATAAAATAGTCCTTGTGGGGTTGGAATGAGGAGTAGATATAAAGGAGGCTCGGCAGTAGCATGATGTCTGACCCCGAGGAGGGTCCCACCAGCGCTGACTATTATTATTACAAGTATTAATGGATATACTTAAACCTGTTACATAAACACATCTGACGGGTCACATGCTTCTGGGGAATAGAGGCCATCTGGCTAACACTGCGTTACCTTTTCAGTCCTCATACACACTTTAGACTCTAAATGTGCTTAAGATTTAAACATACATGAGTGTGTGTATGTAGATAATGTGTGCACATATATTATATACTAGCAACACATCAAGTACAGTTCTATGTGACATATTGCTTTACAGAATTCAAATTTCACCTGCCACTTTTAACATTTCCTAATTCGCCCAACCCGTGAACGTGCTGAGGACTAATATTGTTACGGTTTTGTGGCTTTGTCAGTGGAGGGTGGCGAGAGACTTTTATGTAAGGAAAGAGAGAGAACGCGGTCTTACATCCCCTATCCCACGGCCTCCGGCACTGTAGGTGAGAGAGTGAACCCCGAGTCGCACTGTCGTACCCTGACATAGGTTTATTATGGACCGCCCGGCTGCTTACTTGTTGCTATGTCACACAGTCTGCTTGTGATGGGAGGCTCCTGTGGACCGCGAGCGGGGTGAACAGTCCTCATCTGTTCTCTGAGAAACAAGGCCTGCGATGTCTCCCGTGGGGTAAGAGTGCTGTGGGCTGGGGTGGGTGTGGGGAGCTGACAGCCCGGACCAGGAAATGCCTCACACCTTCCCACTTCAGGATACTTCTGGCACGCACCTAATTTTTTTGTCATGCCTTTTGTTCCGGTGAGCCTTTGCTGAAGGGGAGATTATATGGACAGCCCTTGCACCAAACATTTATTTAAAGTGAAGTAGCACCAGCTGCCATCTTCATGTCAGGGAAGTAGATTCTTCGGGGGCCTTTCCCTGCAGAGTCTGTCAAGGCAGACGAAGATAACAGCTTGCCGGGGCTCCCTCCACGGCGAGAGGCGTCACTGTTAAATCCCAGGAATGCGCCCTCAGCTCCTCCTCTCTCTGCTGCTCGCCTTTGTTTTTTCAAATGAGTAGGATCCTGGGTGGGCAAAGGATCTTACTGGAAGATCTTAACTTAGCATTCCCTCCCTCAAAGCACCGGGATATTTTAATTCTTATCCTTGGTGCCTAGCATTTAAAGCACATGAAAAGGAAAGCTTTAGATTGAAGTTGAAAGAAAATACCAGAAATGGCATTTGGAAGCAGTGAAACATGGCACTCGACAGATGAGACGGGCAGTGCCGCAGTATTAGCCATAGATTTCACGAGCAAATTTCAGGGTTCCATGGGCCATTAAAAGTAAAACAGAAACCATAATTGCCCTTAATCTCTATTCATTCTGCATGTGCCAATCCTGTTCAAAGGGAGATTTTGAGAGGGAAGATTAAGAGAAAAAATAAGCATGCATCTCTGGACAGTGCCAGACTTGATCCTCTTTCTTTGAAGACTTGTTAAGAACGGGGCTGGATCCTGAGGTGGAGCCCTCCTGAGCACTGCTGCTAGGTGACAGGTTGGAAAGGCCTTGGCTTCCACGCATTGTCTCTGTCAGTCCCTTCTGCGTGTGCAGCCCCCTTTGTGTAGGCTAAATACTTCTGCTGCAGTTTTGGCGAAAAAGCGGGGGAAGATGAGCAGTTGTACATACATACTTTCACTTAACTATCCTTTAAAACAAAAAGCAAAACTCTGCTTAAATTACAGCAAAATTAGTAGTATATCGAAGGGGTTACAGATTAGGATTAGAAACCAGAGAGAAGAGAATGGCCCCTTTAATCCAATTTAAATCTTGGAAAAAGATTGCCTCAGGAATTTATGATTCTGTTCCTCACTTTGCTTTAAAGAATAAAAGGCCTTACCAATTTCTACCACCTTCCTTATGAAATGGGAGAAAATTTAATGCAATGAGCTCAGTTTTTTTAATCAAACAAATGTATTATTTCTCAGATAACAAAGCATGGTAGTTCACACGAGTCTTCGTAGGCTGATATGTGAAACACTGATACTTTGGTAGACTAGATGTCATGATCCGCTGAGGACTATTTCAGATAATGTAAGATATTGGAAACATATTATATACGCCTTGCGTACAGTCAGATGTCATAAAGTGCTCTACCATTACTTCAGGCAAACACTATATAACAGGGTGACCATAATCCAGCAAATCTATTTCTTTCCACATTTATAAAAAATTAGTTGAGTTATTACACTGATAGGTGAGTAAGAATCTTGAGAAATTCTCTCCCATTTCCATCTCTCCTCTTCCCTTTTTCCCTCTATATATCTGACATTTTTTTTTCCCAAAGAAAACATACTCATTTTTATATAGACATTTCTTTTAACTACAATTCCACTTTCATATTCTAAACTCTCTTGAGTTTCTCTAATTATTGTAGTCAGATTCTCTTTCTCCTGGTAGGGATCAAACAATTGATGTCTTTTCTTTCCTCCCATTTTTAATTTTATTTAACAAACCTTCCTGGACTCTAACGTTCATTGTCAAAGTAAATGGAAAGGTTGAGTGAATAGTATTTCTGCATGTCTTTCTTTCTTTGGCATCAGAGGTCATGAACAAAGAGGAAGAACCATAGATCTGACTAGTAATTGGATTTAGGATAAAATGCTCCTGGACCTGCTTGCATGCGCTCTTATTTTTAGTTTAAAGCCTTAGTTAGTGTCTTTCTTTTCTTGATGGGCATTAAGCAGAAAACTTTCCTTTTGGACACCACACTGACCTCCACTCTCCACTTCTGCATCTTTCCCCTCTGTAATGGATAGGCCAGGGAGGGATTCTAACTTCTGTAAATTATCCCACTTTGATCAGTTAAACTTTAAAGAGTAGTTTCTTCAAAAGATGTTGAAAGCTGCTTTAAGATCAGTGACCTCATAACAAATACTAAGCTGCTACTTCTCATCAAATTTCCTCCCCAAATAGCATATGTAACCCTTCAAAACTTCCCTTTATTCAATTTGTCACCCTGAACCAAAGATTACTACATTGGAAAAACAGAGCACATCATGATTACCATCTCCTTTGGAAAGTGAAAAATTATGCTTGTAATACTGTTCCATGAAAGATTGTAATTCCTGGTGTCACAGATTGAGACGTAAACCATTATAATGGTTTTTTGTGAACCCGGGGCAGAAAGGAGTTGGAAAACACAAGTCCCATCAAAAGTAACTTTTTGTTTTATTTTGTTTTGTTTTGCTTTTTGAGACAGGGTCTTGCTATGCAGTTTAGGCTGGCCTTGAACTCACTATGTAGCTCAGGGTGACTTTAAACTCAGAGTGATCCTCCTGCCTCAGACTCCCCAATGCTAGGATTATTACAAAGGAAGTGACTGTAGATCTGCTTCTCTAAGACTAAAAATTGTTATGGATTTTTATGGATTAAAAACTTCATTGATAACATTTTAAAAAGAAAAATATTTGCATTGACCTTAATAGGGAAGAGTTACTCTCCTTAAATTTTTCTTTTAAAAACTCATGCAAGCCAATAATCGCAGTGCAGTCTATAAGACTATATAATTAATAAAACAGGAAATTGAAATGTCTGATAAAATATTGAAATATTCATCTGTGTTAGTAATGCAAAAAGTACAAAAATTTCAAGCATTCCACTAAGAGTTCTCGACAAAGAATTAAAAGAAATGTTAATTATTGACAAAGATGTAGTAATTGGCATTTTTACATACCACAGATATGACCTATCGGAAAGATAATCTAACATTAGGAACATTTATTGAATGTCTTCTTCCTACCAAAATAGTAGAAATAACCAAATGATCAAGAAAATTATTGTGGGTGATAGGACATATAATTACACAATCATTAAGTGGTACACATCAACAATTATATAATAAAGGGAAATGCTCGGGTTCATTGTAAATGAAACACAAATTAAATATTCAGTGTGCCCAAATATGTAAAATTCTGTTTACATTAAGAAATTGCATGGAGATACACTCAAATACAGAGGAAATTATTTCTGGATTTTATTCTTTTTACTTTCCATTTTCACTGTTGTCAAGTATTTAAAGTACTACTTATAGTGGTTTCCAAACAGAGTTCCCAAGTTAGTTTTACAGGTCAGTGCAGACTTTTATAGCTAAGCATCAGTTATTTCATCTGTTTCATGGGAATTACTAAAGTGTGTGTATGTATATAACATCAGTCTATATTATTAGTATGTATAGCTTGTATGTTATACAGTAATATATATGTATATTATATAATATAAACAAGTGCTCATTGCATTTTACTACTTTATGTTAATAATATATAGAATAATATACCAACTATATATTTATAATATCAATATGTATCACATTTATGTGTTTTAATTTGTGGAAAACATGAATTTCTGCTTATGAAAAAGGACTAATTGCATGTGAAATGAATCTGGAGTTGTCTCAGTAGGTTCTACATTCTGCTTCCCTTTATTATAATACCACAAGTATGATTCTGTAAACTGACGTCTAACCCACAGATGTCCACGCCCTCCCGAGGGCTCTCAGACCTCCGCAGCGTGGGCTGCAGCGGGTCTCCTGTCCAGCAGAGGCCTGTGGACAGTGTCTTGGAGTCCTCTGTAATAGAGTGGGACTTTGTAAAGTGCTGAGTTGCCATGAATGGACATTGCCACCTACAACTTCGGTGCACAGGTCAGCTGCACGTGTTGCCTTTGAAAAAAGAATGAAGTTGAGCTCTAGGAAAGGACAAACACACATGAGAATCAAAAGGCTCTTTCAGATCTGTAAAGCTAATATCAAAGAATTTAAAAGTCTAATTCAGTCTTACAGGTGTCCTTTGCTTTGATCATTAATTAAAATGTGACTTCTATCTACAGTGCTGCTGTTGGAGGACTTGACAAAACAAAGTATGTCAGATACCTGACAATTTCTTATAATGCCCTGAAAGACAGGTGTTCATTCCTGTAAAAGCTTTGAAGCTAAAAATAAAATAAAATAAAATTTAAATTAAAGGATATTCCTAAGCACATAGTAATCATGTTAACACGTACATTTCAAGGTCGTTTTTTTCCTCCTTGATGATGGTGGTGGTGGCTGGGTGGCTGGGTGGGGGAAGGGTGGTTGGTGGTAAAGACCTGCAGAACCCCCAGCTGGAAAGGAATGCAGAAAATGGGGTCCCGTAAAGCCTTGTAAGTCATTTGAGATCAATCGGCAGAGAATGTGTCTCAACGGGGTCATTATCAGATTAATATTTGAGTTCCAATTTAAGCTGGAATTATTTGGATAACAAAAATCAAAAGAAAAGTTTTTACAAGCAATTTTGCCTTGGAGCTAAAGAAACGTATAAGAGATGGGATTTTTTCGATTTTCCACCACACCTCTGAAATTCCTGTAAGCTTGTGTTTTGTTCCGGAAAAGAATCATGGGCATCCTTTCCTATACAGCTCTGGTTTGTTTTATCTTGAGTCAAAATTAGAAAGAAACAAAATCTCATGTCTGGGAGTTTAGGGTGGGCAGTAGACCTCGGAGCAAAACAATCAGCAGAGTAAATCCAGTCACTGTAAAAACAGGACTTACTAGATAAGTCACTGTATGCTGGAAATAAGAAAGGCCGCCTCTGGGAGGACAAAGGCAATCCTGGTTCACTATTCCTTTTTATTTCTTCATCAACATTTACGGAAGCCAGGATCTCTACTGTGGGTTTAAAAATAAGATGTTTGTGAACTTTGAAGGAACTTTCAGAGTGGAATAGATGGCAGTGCTGTAAATTAAGAGCACTCAGCAAATGAAAGTGTTCAGTGAAATAGGAAACTGCGGAAAGGGCTGGAAGGAAGGCAGAGAGGTATTCGTGATGCTGAGTAAGTCGAACTGAGCTTCAGGAAGGCACGGGCAGGGGTGGGAGGGCAGGGGCAGTGTGCACTAGTGAAGAGGGAATTTTTAAGAAGGTAGGACCCCGAGGGCCACAAAGCCAGAAGGTTAGGACAGCAGAGGAGTGCGAGCAGGCAGGCCCAGGGAACTTCCTGTGGGTAGGCGCAGTTACCCAGGCTGTGCAGTGGTGTCGCCCTGGGCACAGCTGGGGAGACTGAAGCAGGGCGTAAAGGGATCGACTGAAGGGACTACATCGTGCAATTGATACGGTCAGTCATGGCAGTGCAAAAAATTACTGATCCTGGTTTAGGACACTGGTATAAGAACTTAGGCAGAGAAAGTAGAGTGGGGATTTCATTCAGACTTCAGCAAGGCCATGGAAGCCAAGTTGTAGACGCGTTTTGACCACAAAAGGTGTTCACAATAGGTTTATTCTGTGCTCCCATTAAAGAAAATAAAACCACGTCTGTGAAGAGAAACTTGGCGAGAGCGGCAGCCCAGCGTTTGCTGCGCTCTTCAGTCCGCAGAGCTGCAGCCGTGTCTCTGTGCTTTGGTCTCGTTTTGGAGTTGGCTCTGTTGAGTAAGTGATTTTAGAATTTAAATTACACTTCCCATTGATGTGGGGAGATTCTTACAGAGAATCTGTCCTCCCTGCTCTTGGCGCTCACTGTGTCGGCATGTGCTTTTAAGTTCTGTTCCTTTCCATGTCCTGGTTACAGCAGGGGTGTGGGGTTTGTGGAAGCCTCAAGACATGCGCAAGGCCATCCAGGGCTCCCCGGTCCCTCGGCCTCTGGCCTGAGCTGCACAGTCCACCCCCTTGAGCCCCAAGGCCACAGTCATCGCAGCTTCCTAAAGGTTTTATGTAACCTTTCCATTTTAATGGATGCATGATTGTGTATGTCCAAGGGGGAGAGTGTGATAATTCAGTGCATGTACACAATGCATCTTGGTCAGCCAGGGTGACTCGCATTCCCATCTCCTCAGACACTCATTGCTTTGTGTCAGGGACCTGCAAATGCTGCTGCTGGAGGGTCCGCTGCTCGTGCATCCTTCCGTCTAACATCCAGATTGGTGCGGAGAGCGTTCTCGGCAGTGCAGCTGAGCAACAGAGTTATGTGCTTGTTTGTGTCATTCCCAGAATGAAGGCGTCCAGTGAGTTTTTCCAAACAGTATCTTCCTTGGGAAGTGTTGTGCTCACTTGATCAAGTGGCCAACAGCTGACATCTTCAGAGAAACACGGGGCACCCCAGAGGGTTTCTGCGGAGAGACAATGCTTTGACTCCACGCAAAATCGCAACTCCACTCTGTCAGACCCAAAACCACTGTACATGTTCTCCTGTTGTCTTCTCAGCACAAGCACAACAGTCTCAAACCCAGACATTGGTTGTAGTGTTAAGAAGAGTACTTCTCGCTATCATTTACTGGATACTTTCTGTGCACCTGGCACTGTGCTGTATGTTGAGCATTACATACCTCATTGCCATTTCCCACCAACCTTATGAAATAGGCATTTCATGACCATAGGACTAGTAACAAAACTGAGACTCATAATTTCAGTAGGTTCTCACAGAAAGTGGCAGAACTTTCTGTGTTCCGTCAGGGTTCTGGGGAGAGCTTGTCTGGAACATACCTTTCTTAGTCTTTCAATATTTGAAAGAGGTGCAAGCTACTCGAAGCATAGTAAGCCTTACTGAGTGAATAAATGAAATTTCAAAGATTTTCTTCTTAACTTTGCAGAAAAATTGCAAAGTTTATCCTGCCCAGCCTATAGTGGGCCAATTTGTCCTCCAGAATTGAGCATGAAAGCCTCTTATTTTTCAGAGCTGGAGATATGTAGTAATGAAGTAGAGAGGAGGAGACTAACCGTTCCCATTCTACCCTTCCACACATCGTTTTTGTTGAGTATTGAGTTGGTTTCACCAAGTAGAAACCACTGGAGCACCGCATTGGCTAATATCCTGTGGTAATAAAGAATATGCTGCGATTGAGACAGTGTAGATGGTCAAACTACCAAGGAGACATTTTTCTGATTCTCATGCTTCTCACATCCTTACTTTAATTCAAATGTGAGCATCAAAGTAAAGTTCAAGAATGTCCAGGAAGGTGGTGGTTTAAAATTAGTTTAAAAGAATCATTAGCAAAGCTTCAGAGCTGAGTCACAAAGTGCCACCAAGTCCACACCCCAACCCACTGGAAAAAGAAACCCGAGGGTGATGATTTTACAGTTCCTCCTTCTAGCTACGCAGCTGCATCTCACATGGCTGGGATAAGATGAATTAGGAAGATTGACCTGTAAGTGGAGGAACTGAGGCCCACAGAAGTGGGGAGACTTGGGCAGAGGTGCAGGATCATGCTAGATTGTTATTCTGTATGTTTGTTGTTGTACACTAGTATTCTAATTCCAACCCTCCTTCCCTCCATCCCTCCTTCCTTCCTTCTTCCTTTCCTCTCTTATCTCTTCCTTTCATCTCTCCCTTTTCCTTCCTTCCTTCCTTCTTTCCTTCCTTCCTTCCTTCCTTCCTTCCTTCCTTCCTTCCTTCCTTCCTTTCTTCCTTCCTCTCTCTCTCTCTCTCTCTCTCTCTCTCTCTCTCTCTTTCTTGGTCAATACACTCAATGAGAAACTTTCATTTGGGGGCTTCTGCCTCTCCATCTAGGGTGTTTTCCTGACCAGGTTGATCCCTCGGGTTGCTTGAACTTGACCATTCCCACAAACTCTGAGTGCCATGTTTTTATTGCTAGTGAGGTGGCAATGATAGCACTTAATGAATTTCTAAAGCATTTGAATGGCCCCTTTCCCCTTACAATTGACGCACTCGGGGCAGTTGATGCAGCTGAGGCACATGGAAGGATTTTATATCACAGCTGCCAGAGATTTTATGGAATACAGAAAAATCTTGGAATGCTCAGTTGTGTTACTGTTTTCTCCAGGTATTATATAATTTCTACACTTAGGCAGAAACTGCTGGCTTGCTTGCTTTCCTTAAAGTTGGGCCACAGTGCATATTTAACAAAGTAAATCTTGGTGGAGTTTCTAACTAGGGAAACTATGTACATTTGTCCAGGGGGAACTAAGGTTGCTATTAATTGGCTGATTTACAGGGTGATTGAATGTAAAAAATAGAAAGAAACAATTGCAAACAGCTTGGGAAAATGTCCTTCATCCTTTCCAGAATATTGCTGATTTTTATTATCATTAACTTCTGAGCATTTCAGTGTAATCATGTATTTTAACAAACAGCTTAAATTAAATACATTTTAGAAACTCTCACTTGTACGTATTGACTAAGTAAATTTTATTTATTGTGGTAATGGTCAGAAAGCAACCTGGTTATGATCAAGTTGTCAGAATTTCATTTATTTAAAAACACAAATTGAGTAGGGAAACTTTCTTTCCTAGTTCAGACTCCATCACCAATCACTGGGCCTGCTTGGCTAATTCTCCCTCTAGATACAAGACCTAAGGCAGAAGGCTTGCTTACAGATTTTAAAAGGTACTGTTCCATATAGATTATTTTTCATCTTTACAACCAGATTTATTTTCTTTTATGGTTTTTATTGATTTAAATGATAATCATCAGAGCACAATCCTTCAATAATTTCATTTTATCCTTAAAACTATCCAACAATACCTTCACCTTTCCAACAATACCTTCTTTTTTGAAGTCCAGATAAAGCTTTAAAAGAAAAGTCTTAAAAAGGTATTCAATTTCAAATAACTAGTGAAGCTAACATTTTATAAGTGATTGTTTCATTTTTGATAGTTGGCCTTAAAGTAAAAAGGAGTTGAGTTTGTTGTTATATGAACTCATTTATTATTGTGGAAATTTTGTTTCAAAATACATCTAAGCCAATTGCAGACTTCAGGGGGAGAGAACAAGGCCCCACCAAGAAGCAAGCCCACCCTGCAAACCAGCACCATGTGTGGGCCTCTGTCATTGGGGGGCAGCCAGACCCAAGCCTTTCCTCATGGGTCAGCACCCCATTCATGGACTGTTGGGGGAGAGAACAAGGATTCACCAGGAAGCAAGCCCTCCTAGCAAACCAGCACCGTGCATGGGCTGCCGACAGCCAGGGCACAGCCAGACCCCAGTGACTTCCAGTGCATGAACTGGAAAACAAGAAGAGCCAATCCCCTTCCCCCCGTAAGGGATGGGCTGATCTGGAGAAACAGAGGCTATGATGTTAGCTATTAAGTTGAAATGCAATTTTATGTTTGTGGTGTTTGGTGTTTCACTGACCTTGCAGGTCTAGGGCCAGTGGTCTGATCATCTATTCAGAGGATAGTGGTACACAGTGTGGCATCTAGGGGAATGTCTTTCTGAAGGTGGTAGCCATTGTTAATTCCCTATTATCTTTTGAAGTCCTGCATCATTTTCATTGTTTTGTTGGGTTGGGTTTTATTCTCTTTGGTTTTGTTAGATTTTGTTATATCCAATGGCATGGGCAGCTATTTTAAAGATAGGAAGATATATTATTGTAGCCATTTTGGATTTACTATTGTCTTATTTTGAAGTCCTTTATTGCATGCATTGTTTTGTTTTTATTGGTTCTATTCTGTTCTGTTCTGTTTGATTTTTACTATGTCTGAAGGTATCTGCAGCTATTTCGAAGACAACAAGAGGCATTATGATAAGTAACTATTGTTGATTTTGTACTGTTTTGAAGTCCTGTATCACTTACACTTTGTTTTGATTGGTTTTATTCTGTTTTATTTTCCTTGGTTTTATCCTCTTTAAAATTAATAAAAAGCAAAACAAAATATATCTATTTTTTAAAGCCATAAAAACACAGCTTTTTGTTAGATCATCTGTCTTTATATTGTGTTATGAATTGGAACTGTATACCCCTCTTATTAATTTATTTCAACAAATATTTACTCTGTGTAGGGAGTTGTGCTGTTTTGGGGACAGGCACCCATAATTAGCACCAAGTCACTCCCTGGAGTGGGATACTGAAGGGTGAAGCCAGTGCTGGTGTTCAGTCGACTCGCATGTGCTGAGCAGTCTTGGTTGTTTGCTTTGCTGAGCGCTGGGTACGTAATAGGGACACACCAGGTGTGGTCTGTGCTCAGTGATGCTCAAGAGAGAAAAACCCTCATCACTTGTATGTGCAAGTGTGCTGAGCCTCAGGTCCTGTGGTTGGATGTAACCACCCTCACCTATGGAAAGAGGGGCGTTGGAAGAAGGATCATCTCAGTGGATTTCTGGAGCCTTATTGTCAGGCTAAGCAGCTCAAGGGTAGGAGGTCTGGTGGGATGAGGATTCCTGGCAGTGGGAATGGCTTGTACCAGGGGAGTGGGTGTGGAACCAACAGGTTCATCACAGAAACATGAGAAGCCAGGTAGGCCCAGTGAAGTGAGAGGTGGAGAGCGAGGAGAGCCAGGTGACACCAATTCAAGTCCTCAAGAAGCAGCATTCAGCTCAGTTTCTAATAAGCATCTGCCTCAGCAACTTCTAGCATGCCTACCTGAGCAAACCAACTGACAAACCCAAAGGGGAAAGGCTCAGGATAACCCAGGCTGCACCCAGTACCTCAAGGTATTTGGTGTTAGACCTCAAAGCTAGTTAGTTCTGTAAGCATGCACTAAAGTAAAACCAGTTCTAGTGAAATACCAGCCTCTGATATCTGGCTCAGAATTTCATTGTCTTCAGGCATTTTAAAGGGGTCTGAGTCTCAGGTATAGGTTGGGCCCCTCTCTGAGTCTTTTAGCAAGCCAGGTGTTTTGAGATTGCTCAAGTTATTATAATCAGGAGGCTGGAAACACTCCAGATATGGCACATCTCCTTTCAGGAGGTAGAAAAAGCAGTAAAAAATTAGCTATCAGTATGTAAAAGTGAGTTCATGGGAACACACACACACACACACACACACACACACACGCACGAAACTCCCCAAACCTCAGAGCAGTAGAATCATTTTTGACATCCTCCCTGGGTTGAGCAATAGGACTAGTATCAGAGCTGAGGTTAGTAATTATTTGCATTGGACCAGGTGTTTGAAATGAAAGTTTGGGTTTATTTGCAGAGGACGATAACAATTTTGGGAAAAAATCAGTGTGACTTAAGATTTTTCAGATGAAAACAGCACACCCAGATCTCAACATCATCTGTAGACATCGTCTTATTTTATTCTCCTCTCATTCCCAAAGAAAAAATAAATAAAGCACATTCTCTGGATCTTTTGGATTACATGCTAGGTATAATTAATATGTCTGTTGAATTTCCTGTGTGGGTGGCACTGTGTAACTGTTCAGAAAAAAACGTTTCTTTCAGCACTTTGAACATCGTCAGTTTGATTCTACTCTTGTGAGTCGGCAGCCTTTGCTCCGTGGATGTGATTTTGGTTTTAGTACAACTGTTTTTAGCACCACTGGATGTACTGGAGAGTGACCATATTCACAGGTACCTCTTAGTTTCTCTAAACCACACAGGTGGTGAAGTCCATGGTATGGAAATGTCTATGGTATAGAATGTTCTGCCCCACAAATAAGAACTCTCCAAAGTAGATATCTGCATGTGCTCTTGTAAAGTTCGTGCTTTCACTTGTTTTCTTTAAGTCAAACCAGAGCCCCCTTCACACAGGAGGTTGGGGTTTGGTAGTGCATTCATTGTATTTACATTTTCTTAAAATTTAGCTGAATACAGGTTATTGATTGAAACTTGGGCTACAAGACAATATGGTTGTCAGAAATTGGAAAAAAAAGTGATGACGAACCATTAAATAGAGTAAACATAGAGTTCACCTAGAAGGGCACACACTGGAATCAGACCCCCTTGGATCCCAAACATGGTTTCCCATGTATTATCTGTTTGCTCTTATGTGAGTCATTAAACTGTGCTCATTCTCAGTTTACTCAACTATAAATACATATAATGCATGTTATAAAGGTGATGAAGTCCAGTGATAATATACCTGAGTCATTTAAACTGTGCCTGTGTGTTTAAGAGCTAGGCACTTAATACATGACAGTTACTGTTATGTAGTTGGCTTTCTGTATCCATGGAATGTGCAGATTCAGCCAATGATGAGGGGGGCATTCGGAGAAAGAGTGTTATCTGTAATGAACATGGACAGACATTTTTTTCAGCATTGGGGTTTGAACACAGGGCCCTTGCACTGAGCTATACCCCCTTCCCTTTCTTAATTTTTATTTTGAGGTAGGGTCTCGCTAAGTTACTAAGTAACCCACATTGAGCTTGGGATCTTCCTGCCTTAGCTTTCCAGAGTGCTGTGATTCCAGGTGTGAACCTTGAAGCCTGGTTTACAGACTATTTTCTTATCATTATTCCATAGACAATACAGTATGACACCTACTTACATAGTATTTACCTTGTGCCAGGCATTATAAGTCATCTAGATGTGATGTAAAGTATGCATTTTATATGGGGGAATTGAGTTCCTGTGGGTTTTGGGGTCTTTGGGGACGAATCCAGTGCCAATGCTGAGAGATGACTGCTCTTACTCGTCATGATAATATATACTATTCAAACCCCCAATATTTTCATCACCAGAGCTATTGCCTTCAGAGAGTGGATTAATATAAACATGGGAGCAAAGTATTGATTCAGCCCCAGGCTGGAATTCAAATTAAACAGAAATTGGAGTTGGAGACCCACTGATATAAAAGGAAGCAAAATATTAGAGCAATAAATGCAACTTAGAGGAAGACATGTTTCAGCTGCATTCGTGGCTGGTAGTTCTGATGAGCAGGAATGCTACAGGATGCCTGGAGCTGCCTCACCGGCCCGTGTGCTCTGGTCTGGGTGAATCCAAGAAGAAGTGGATTGCAGGTGGTCAGCGCTGATGCCCCGGAGCTTTGCCTTTTGGGAGGACATCCAGATAGACTCTTAAGTGTCTGATTCTCCAGCAGGGATGGATATGCGGTTGTATGGCACAGAAAGCGAAGAAGAACTTTTTGAACCCATTAGATTGAGTCTGAATTACTCTCAAGGACATTTGCTTTGTTCCTACTCAGTTCTGATGGATTTGGAAGAGAGATGAGCAGCTAAGTTCAATGATTGTGCAGTGTGAATTCACACACTGTGCAGCGTTGACCAGGCCCGCAAAACTCATCCATTCCAACCTTTCATTTACTACACAGCTGAGCTCATTTGTTCACTTTGAGGGTCAGGAAACAGCAAGATTGCCCACATTGCTGTTGTAAAGCTCTAACTTTATGTAAATTCCTCAGCACAGCTGTCCCTTAGTATCCACAATGGATGGGACCCAGTATCCCTCTTGGGCACCAAAATTTGTCCATGATCTGTCACTTACATAATAAAACAGTGTAGTACTTGCAAAGAACATATATAATCTTCCCATACACCTTAAATGATCTCTAGATAACTTAAAATACTCAGTACAATGGGCATACGGAAATAGATATATTATTTGGGGGAGTAATAACAAGAATAATCTGTGCTATGTTCTTACAGATATATAGTGGTACCTCAGTTCACAAACTTAATTTATGCTATGATTTTGGAAAAGATGGCCACATTTGTGTTCATGAGGGAAAGATAGCCATGGTCTTGTTTGTCACCTGATGCAGAATTCACAAACAAAAACAACATTTTGAGAAAATGCGTCTGCTCGCGAACCACATTATTTGCAAGCAAAAGGTTTCATGAACTGAGACACAACTGTAACTTTTTAATAAAATATTTAATATGCAGTTGGTTGAACACATGGATACGGAGCCCACTGATGCAGAGGGCTGACTGCATATCGAGGTAAAGCGTATGAACTTTCCTATCCTCTGAGAGGTAAATCAGATTCCTGGGCACAGCATCCAAGCTGTGGCCTTGGAAGGCTCACCACGTTAATGGTTTCCCTGGCGGCAGTTAGCGGGCATTCCCCAAGGACACACAGCCACAGGCTATGCTACTTTGGGTGATGAATGGCTGTTTTTTGGACTTCCCAATTGCCACACTCCTGTTCATGGCCCTTTATTTATCCAAGACACACTTCTTTTGGCTTTGTAGTAAACTACATTTTGTGGGAAAGTATTTTATAAAAGAAATGCATCATGTCAAGAATTTTACATGTTACTGAGTTAAAAGTAATCTTGTTTGTTTTGACTTCATCGTAATATTTATTATGAGTTCTGTTACCTAGCCTAAGGGTTGGCACACCACGACCTGTGAACAGAATCTTGCTAGCCACTTCTTTTTGCAAATAAAATTATTAGCTCTTTCTTCGAGTTATGTATCATCTGCAAATTAGGAGGGCATTTCTTCTACGCTCCCAAACACGTTGTTTATAAAAGTCCTGGGCAAAACAGTGCTAAAGAAAAATATGAAACATACAATTTATTAATCAACTAGCACAACTAGCACTGTACTTTTCGCTGTAGCAGGAAGCACCAGCAGTCGCAGGTATCTGCGCTTTCCTGGACTTCTGTCTCATTTCCCAGCCTGCTTTGCAGCGAGGTGTGACCAGCTTCTGGGCCCAGAGCTAAGGGCGACAACGATCTGAGACACCTCTAGGCGTGGTACACAAAAACGCCTCATCTTTCGTCCTCCCTGTCTCTCTTTAGCCACTGAGTCCCTGGGGGAGACTGAACCTAGTGTGAGCACAGCCACAGGTACCAGGATCCTGGGGCCAGGCGTGGCAGCATCAGCCGCAGTGCTTTGAGTGACCCACACTGCACTGTGGGGTGAAGGGGAATAGGCCTGCACTGGTGGCCTGGTCTGAAGAGTTGGATAGACATGTCGAGGGCCTCCTACTATTCCTTCGTGGGATTCCTTAGCCTTTCCCTCTCTCCTGAAGGCTTTAAATGCAGGAGAGCTAGCTTAACATGAGGACACTAACGGAATCCCAAGATCAAAAGCACATTCACAAGGTGGGTCAGTAGAAAGAAGGAGAAATTCTCTACCTCTCGTCTCTTGACTGTTTTTGCTCTAAGTTCAATAACTGCTTTTCATTGTGTGAGGTTACTATAATTATAAAGTTTAGGCTGCAGTGAATGAATATTTTTCCCTTCATGGATTGTACTGTTCATTCCTTCAGGTTAGTTATGAAGGGAAAAAAGAACACTCATTGAAGGTGTACAATAACTGGGATTATATGTCGAAAGTTGCTAACAAGTTGTTTGTAGAGCTGGTTTTGCTAAGCAATAGAGTATAAATTCCGACAAAAGCAAGAAAAATGCTTCCACAGTTTTTTCCAAAAGATGTCTTGAGGTGTTAAATGATAGTCACTAGTGCTGCGGAAGCTCTGACTCGCTCCCCATGTGACCTTTGATCTGATTGAAAATCACCCCGAGGACACTGCTGTGCACCCAAGCAAAAGAGGACCTTGAGGGTGCCTGTGAGTCCCAGCACAAAAACCCGAGTGGGCAGGATGCCAGCTTTGGTCTTCGAATGGAGGAAGCCTACGGAGAAAGATAACTTCCCTGAGTTCCCAGGTCTCACAAACCTGCAGCATTCAGACACAGCGGTGGGGAGACAGGCCACGTGGGATGTGAGGATAGGAAACGTCCCATTGGCAATCGCTTCCCGTCTAGAGGGTCGCACCTGATGAAGGAGGCTGGGTGGCAAACGAGGTGACTTTGACTCTTGAGGAGAAGCAGCATGATGTGGAGGAAGACGTACAGGACTGAAGCGCCTGTCCAAGCGCCCCGCCCATGCTGGCTCTGCCTCCTAATGTAGAAAAGGAGACTCCGATCCTGGCCTGCTTTGTGGGGATGTCACAAAGATCAAGTGAGGTAACGGATATAGCACCATTTTTGGAACTTTGAATTATAGATAAATTAAATCGCATTGTTTCTTTCCTTTAGGAAGGGAATTAAATGAATAAATGAATGGTTTTCATTTTTTTTGAATGGTTCCAATTGGGGCTTGAGATTTCCCCTCTTTAAAAATATCGGTTTTATAAATACCTTCAATATCTAAAAATTTCAAGGTCCTTAGGTTATTAGAGATTACTTTGACAAATTATATTTTCCTCCAAATTACCCAAAAGATTGTCTTTCATCTTTTGGCACACCTAGTCATAGTGGTGTATTTTGGGGATGTTTGTGCAGTGTTTGGGCATCTCTGTGAGCACGGGTCAGTTTTCAAGTAGAACACTTGACTTCCTGTGCTTTGTGATTAGGATCTGTACCTTGGCTCCAGCCCTACAGTGCCTATTTGTAAGTTCATGCCCTGCGAAAATCAGGCCTTTAGAAATTCAGTGCTCGTTCAGCAAACGTGTTCAGTGCTGTATAATGTTACATGCACTCTGTTAGGTCCTTTCCCTCATTGGCTTAAAGGCTCGAGGTAGCGACAGGCATTCTGTATGTAATGACTTGTGGGGTGAATCTTATCGAGAAATATGTGGCTCAGGGTATATCCATCAACTATTTGACAAATATGACATTAATATCTGTATTATTTCCATGTATACAGACCCACATCGTGTTATTGTATTTATTACTCATAAAGCATGATTTAATGTCTGTCTTCTCATAGCACCAAGATTATTACAATAAAGAGCAAGAATTTGGTGCTGTTCAGGAAAAGAGAGTAACCAGACACCATTTAGCTCATTCGTAATTGTTGCTCATCATTTGTCTTCTTAAAAAAATCGGCTGAAGCTGGGTGCTGTTTTATTTTAGTCATCTTCAGCCATCGTTGAGTGTGTTGAAACAAAGCCAGAGTGCACATTGATACCAGGTGCCTGTCCTAGCAGAATCCAACATCACACCTGCAGGTAGAGTGTAAGATGACCTCATGTGTCGTGCCTGAGCCCCACAAATGACTCTATACTTCATCTCAAATAACATTATAATTTACACTTGGAGACTTCAGATTCTGTAGCCTTGGCCAAATGAAAGTTCTTGCAGCCAAACACATCAAACTCAATATATTTCACTGTGCCAGTGGGATTGTTTTCTTGAGAAAGTTGAACATAATTAAATCTATCAATGACATTTCAAATAAAAATTACCTGTCCTGGAAAGGTAGGCTTAGAAGCATTTGGCTGTCAGTCACAAAGATGCCATCGAGTTTTGTGCTGGAAACCAAAGAAAAATGAAAGGACTCCAGTGTGCTATGTGAATTAAATAAGAGTTCACAGATGAAAGGGGCAGCAATGAGATCTTTTGTTTTATAAAAATGTCATGGTTACAAAGGTATAAATTTAAAGTTGGAGAATCACTTTAGGCAAATGTGAAAGCCCTCCCAAATCAGACATTTTCCCAGATCCAGGACATAAACGACAGCAATCTCTGAACTTTTGGAAAGATTGTGTGGATATTTCAACACCTACTCACCCCATACATTCTAATTTTCACCTTTGCACTTTGGTGCTTGACAGGCTTCTCTTAGAAGGCAGTCAGCGTCACCTGCTCACACTTTGATCCATGAATTGGAAAGCAGCTGCGCTTTGTTCAGAAAACCATCGCAAATGTTTACATGAATAGAGGAAGGGAAGAATGTCCTCATTCCCTTTTCTCCTCACCAGCTTCTTCAAAGGCTTGCAGGAGCCCTCCGTCTGGCTATTGGGTTTCTTTGACTTTTGGATTCATTGTGTGGTTCTCATATTCTCCAGGGAATTGACCTAGCATTTTGAGTCTTTCAGACAAGTTTATTTAATCTTTAAAACCGGTAGCCAATAGTCGCTGTGGTCTTGGGTGTGTTTGGATGGATGCCAGAGAAATCTTTACCACCCTAACAAAAAGAACTCCCTCCCAACTCTGCCTTTATTTTCTAGTATTTCCATTTAGTCTAGAATCTCATAGTCTCAAACTTCCTGTGCACCGTTACACGGATCCTGAGCATGTAGGACATAGAAAGCTAGGGTGTTTTTTGAAATCTATAAAATTTTGTCTGGAGGGCTTCAAAACAATTGGAAGGGTCCTGGATTCTTTGTAGGAAGGCTGCACTGGGAGGAAGCTTGAGAACAACAATCAAAGAATTGCAAAGGCACAAAATGGAATCCTGGTGTAAATCACTCTTCTGGGTTCCATGGTCACAAGCTTCTGGGGAAATCGTTTTATTATATGACTATGTATAAGTTGGATAATGTGGAGGAATGTGTGTCATGTGTTGTGTGCAGGATGATACCCATCTCCTTACCATCTCCTTTAGATAAATTTTTGGTTGAATGATGGTTTCCTATAAAAAATACTTCCATCGATTCCACCTTAAGGAACAGTATATAGTAGAATGCATTCCTGGGATAACAATTTCCATGTCTCCATGGTTTCCAGCAGTGCTTGTTTTTGACATTTCATGTTGGTGACTGTCTTTGTTGATGGGTGTTTCACATGGGTTTGTTGGTTCTGTTCTGAGTGTCTTCTCCTCCTTGGACCTAGACTGAAGGGACAATACTTACTTGGGACAAGGCATCTTTGTGAAAGAGAAAGGCAAGACATCTGGAGAAACATACAATCCTTTTGCAAAAAAATCACCATTCTTCCCACTCTGTTAGTTCAGTAAGACCATGTGGCCAACCCCTGCAGTGGCAGGCAGAGTTGTAGCCTTCCTCCACTGAGGGTCACAGAAGGACAGGTAGGACACATGTCATCTTACAGAGGAGGGTTTGATTAATTAGGAACAATAACACAATTTGTCACAGAGTGTTGTTATTAAATGTCTTCTCACCCAATTTTATAGCTTTCCTAAGTAAACTCAGCTTTAGAGAATCAGAAGTGTTGATGTACATACAACCAGTCTCCTGGAGTTCTTAGATGTTTATTTATTCCTTCTATTCTAGTCTGTACATGAAGTGCTAATTAATCTCTCCCAGTGTGACATTTTTAGTTCTTTTGCTTTCAATTTAGGACTCAGCTCAATGAAGGGCTAAGCTGCACTGAAGGAAATAGGTCTTCCTATACTGCATTTAAATGACTTTCTGTTGAGTTTAAATTTTACTTAACTATTGAGTTTATGATCATGAACTGTTTGTATTTTCTTCAAAGTAAGTTTTACACAGTTGAGGAATTAAATGCCAAAATTATTCACACAATTATGCACAAGCAGTGACAGTAATTTACATGTGACATTATCCCAAAGGATGTTTGAGTGTTCAGCTCCTCTGGTAATCAGTTGTCTAACACTCTAAGCCATTAGGTCATTAAAGAGTTCTTGGCACTCTACTTAAAGGCTTTTGGGTGTTAATCCCATTTTCCTGGTCATATTCCAACTAGGGTAATGACTTTCTGACTTCTTAAATTACTCCTGCAATTTTTGGTCAAACAGGATGTACTTGCTTTCTGCCCCATGTGGTTTCACTAAGTGCTCGCTTGTTTGAGATGTGCCTCTTGTGTTGTAAATGAAATGAGGATAATTTAAAAGCATTTCTAAAAACTTCTGAGCTGCAGCTACGTGGTGAAGTCAGTCAGGAACCTGCACGTGGTACCTCACCCAATGGAGACCTCAGCTGCGACCATTACAAGTCCCATCCTTCTTACAACTTCTCTGGATGTGTTGTCCCTGGGGCACTCAGGCCCAAAGGACCCCCAGAGAGCAGACCCTTCCTGGGCCCCTCTGGCTGCACTGTTAGTGGGTGATGGTGCGGAGGCCCAGGCCTCTTGCCCTGGATGGTACGGGGGATTTCACTTAGTCTCTCTTGGAATATGGCTTGAGCGAGAAATTATGAAAAATGGTGAGTTTGCTCAGCAGACACTACTTAACAAACTTTTCTTATTTTTACTTTTTTACTAATAAGAAATGACATGACTTATACAAAAATATAAACAAATAATTGATGAATGATTGTTTAATTGTTAATTACGTTTTGGTTTCCCAGGAATCACACTGGTTTCTAACCAATAAAGTCCATTTTGTATTTTCCCTGTTGGTTCTAGAATGACTTTTGCCTCCCAAATGGAATGCATCAAGTAATAATCAGTTCAATTTCTTAGTTTTCCATTTTAACTCTCAAAGATGTAAACGGCTGGAGCTAGGTGTGGTGGCATATCCCTGAAATCCTAGCACTCAGGAGGCTGAGTCAGGAGGATCGCTGTGAGTTTGAGGTCAGCCTAGGCTATGCAGTGAGTTCAAGCACAAACCTGAACTGCATAAAAGAAAGCCTCTCTCTACACACACACACACACACACACACACACACACAGAGAGAGAGAGAGAGAGAGAGAGAGAGAGAGAGAGAGAGAACAACTAATAACCAGAGTTATTGATCCTTTTGAGCTTACTATTAAACTATCAGCTTCTTCAGGGTAGAGATAAGGTCTTTTCTTATTTCTAACCTCAGAGCTGAGGATGGCCACAGACACATTGTAGAGACTAAATATGGAAACAAGGAAGGGAGGAAATGGGAAGAGAGGAGAGAAAGAAGGAAAGAGAATGGGGGAGAGAGGGAGCAAGGAAGGAGGAGAGGAGGCAAAAGGACAAAGAAAAGAAGGGAGGAGATAAACGGGAGTGCGTACCACCATCTTAGTATAGATACAGTTTACCCCTCACAAAGCAAGCAGATTTTTGCCTCGCCTTGAAGATCCTGGGGTACGGGTGTTTGTAAGTGTGTGTTCTGGGCTTGGCTTTGTCTGTTAAATACCCTGACTGGTTTTATTCATTTGCTGCTGTAGCCCAAACACCGCCTTCCTCTCCCTGTGGAGATCAGCCTGTCCGCTTCAGAGAGAGTGTGCGTGCAGGTCTGTACGGCTCTAGAGGCAGCGGAAGCCCATTGCTGTGAAGTAAGAGTAACATAATGGGGACCAGTGCTGTGAGCGGACTCTCAGAAGAGACTACAGGTCAGCAGTAAACCAGTCAAGTCATTGCTTCTGCTAGCAGCCCTCAACATTCAATCGATTACTCCATGCAGCAAGTTAAATCAGTTCTCAAGCAACCACTTTATTATTACCATTTACTTTCAGTTTATTTTGAAGTAGAAAAGAAGGTCAAAAAAAAAAAAAAAAAGGAAGAAAAAGAAAAAGAAAAAAGAAAAAATAGGGTCAAAGGTCAAATACACAGTTCTTAGTTTACTGAAGTTTTACCTCTTTTAAAGCTGAAGAGAGTGCTTAGAACAAGAACATTTTTTTACTAGAGTACTTAAGCACACGGGTGGGAACGCAGCTCACTGGCAGAGCCCTTCCCCAGAACGTGCAGTGTCCTGGGTTCCGTCCCCCAGAAAAAGTCAGGACTCAACACATGTATGGATCAATCAGTAAGGTGCAATCGATCATTGTACCTTGTAAATATGTACAAATATTAAATAGCAATGAAATAAAATTTGCAAATAAAAGCAAGCAAATATTTTCCTAACCGTATTTTGTGAAGGGGAGTCCAGGGGAGCTGTAGATGAAGAGGCCGAATGCTCTTTTCCCCACACTCCAGGAGGTGCTCCAGCTGCGTCCTGATGAAAATCACGGCCTTCCCACACCTCTGGAGCCCTCTCCCGGGGATCCCATCTGCACTGTGAAGAGGCTGGCCTGCCTGTCACGTGTGAATCCTTGCTGGGCTTCTCCGGAAAAGAGAAAGGATAATCGCGGCCTAAGCAGAGGACACGGGCTTGGGATGCCTCTTTCCAGTGAGAGCAGCGCTTTTCCAATGTGACTGGAAACGTGGGCTTGTCTGGTGCTGGTGCTCCTGGGAAGAAAACTCCAAATGGTTCCAAATGAGGACATACATATTTAAAGTTTGGTGTAGAAAGATGATTAACATGGATGACAGCCTGGCATACCTTTGGTTTCTCTTCAGGAGACATTTCTAAGCCCTCTAAATCATTCTTTCCCAGACTATTGCCAGGATTTTTTGATCAAATGGGCCTACCATTTTTCAAATGTTTGATTCTGCCCTATGCAATGTGGATACATTCTAAATGTTTCACTTTATTTTCCTCTTCGAATGGGCGGGAATGGTGGGAAGCAGAATCCGTCTTTAGCCAGGGTAGAGGAGCCTGGCGTAGTGAGAATCGGCCAAGGTGTAAGAGGGAGGGCATCTGGGTTCCTGCAGTGATCACTGAAGAGATGGGGGATGAAAACTGAAACGAAGGTGGGGTGATAGTGTTAAGGACCCAGCTTCTAACAACCTGGTGCTCTCAGCTTTCCATTTCTTTCTTCTGGGTTTGGGCCATCTTACTTAAGCTATTTTATTTTGGGGATCTTTGTTACAGCAGCCTAACTTGGTAGCAGTGGGCTTGTGTATTATTAAGCTTAATCATTAGTCCTTTATGACAAATACAGATCATTGCATGAAAAATTGCCAACCCACTTTCATGGTATTGTGAAAAACGCTCTTTGTTAGCCTAAAATGCATAACTTCACTCCTTTATTCCCTGATTTCCCTTTTCTCTGGAGCTGATCATACTACCCTTTGTCTGGTCTCCCCTTATTATTTCACTCTATGCAGGAGCATAGTTCTTCTCTTTGTTTTCTATTATGCAGCTTGAAATATTTGATAAGATTTTGGATGATTGAAACACAAGTTTACATAATGAATGAAACTTGTCACTAGGCATGATTTTTCTTGAGCCCATCTCTGAGGGCCCTCAATCTCCTTGTGAGCAGAACCCTGCCCCCCACCTCATCCCCCACCCTAGAGCACCCCAAGATACAGTTGCAGTGGGAAGAGTTGAGACCCAAAGAGGTTGAGATTACTGTCCAGGCTAAAGCTACATGTAAGGAATCCCCTTGGAGTCTTGGCTTCTCTTCCTAAGAGGATCAGCACAAAGATAACTGATCCAGGGAGCGAAGCTACACCATTGTGTAGTAATAAGAGCAGGGCCAGCTCCTCAGTGCTAGTGGATTTAATTTTTCCCATTTAACAGATGAATAAGGGGGTGTGAGAGTTGAAAGCACTCATCACAAGGTACATAGACTGTAAGTTTCAGAATCAGGATTCATACCTAGCATTTATAGGTGGGGCTTGCTAATGTCTGCCCCACAACTTCCATCAAGCTGACTGCTCAGAAAATCTAGAGAGCCAGTGAAAACTGACCCAGATTCCTGAACCTTCCTTGAGTTGAAACTTTTCCATGGTTTTGGGGCGAGTCTTAATTTTTTGTATTTTAGTTTTAATCATGTACACAGGTGATCTGAATGCACTTCTGGGCTCAGACATGTCTCTAATCTTTTCCTTTTGCCCACTCACCCTGCAGCTCTACCATACAAAATGAATGATTCAAAATGAGAGCACTGTGTCTCAAAACAAAATTTAATATTAGCTGAAGCAACACTTTGGAGGTAAGCTGTTTGAGTCTATTTCTGTTTCTGATGTATGCTCCATCAAAACTGAGGGTCGAGTTTCCACTCATTCACTACTACTTGTGCACTGAGGCTTTGTGGCCAGTCCTTGTGGGAAATAGCACAGAAGCAAACAACACACGTGAAGCAATTCAAGAATAATAAAACGTGAGTCAAAAATAAACCCTGCCTTACAGCCACAGAGGCTAGGGGAAACGGAAAAAGAGGAACGTGAAAAATGATGGGAACAGGAGAGCCAGGGCATCGGCGTGGTGGAGAGAGCGCCTGACTCAGATCTGGAGGGGTGAACTAGGTTTAGAAAGGTGGGTGCAGTAGAAATCCCACGTAGAAGTAAACACGATGAGGCATACTTTGTCGTAAAGCAACAAGAGACACTAGAGACGTCGTCTGTGGAATAGGCAGAGGCTTTCTGAACTTTTCCAAGTGTAAGTGGAAAGATAAACAGAAGCCCTAAAGATAACTCACATGCATCAATCCAGAAATGTGCATGAGAGGAAGGGTGGAATCATACCAGCCTGTTGGAGGCTAGAGGTAAACTGAGGCTGGGTGGTGGAGAGGAACTGTTCAAAGGGTGAGAAGGAAGACTGGCACACACGGAGACTCTGGGGGACTTTGATGTCACCTGCTGGGATATTTGTTCGGACTGAAGGTACAAAGGTCAGGTAGAGGCAAGCTGTCTGGGCTAGTGGCAGGGCCAGGCTGTGTGCCGTGAGCCGATGAGCAGCAGCTCTGGTGGCTTTTCTTAACTTTGGACCCAATGGTATTTTGTTTCTTGCTCCATAGGCCAGGTTGGGTTTTGGAAGTGAGACATTTATTTCATTCTCCCTTGAAAACAAACTTTACATCATTGATGTGCTGCTAAAAAATGTTTGTGCTGAATTCCTGCCTCTTAGCCGGTTCCTCTGACTCAGACAGTGTGCATTTCAAGATTCTCTCAACATGATTTCACATAAAAAAGAAACAGCTTACACTGGGCCAGCTCTGAAAGCCAACCACCTCGTATCACTCATATGTAGATGAATTGATTCATAGTTGCACATCTTCAAAGACCTGGATAATCATCTTTGTTTGCAGATTCCTTATTAACATGGAGATAAATGTTATCATAAATTTGAACCATTATATTGTGAGCTACATTTTTTGGTCTTTAAAATTTCTTCCCAGAATATTGGATAGCATGAGTCTAAGGGCTGCATGGCACTTCCCCAATTGGACACAGTTTGAGATTTTTTTTTTTTTTTGGTCTCCGTTTTCTTTAAACGAGATGATAAACACTTAATAAGAAGATGGAACTTATGGAAAGTAGCCAGAAGAGAATAGCATTCTACCAAAAGGAATTCCACTTCAGATGTTGTGCTGGAAAGAAATCCTCTGACTTGGGCTCCTTCTCCCTTTTGATGATGGTTTTAAAAACTGTGAAAACAGAGAAAGCCAAGTGTGTGGTCTTCAGCAATTTCGTAATAGTCTGCAGGAGACCGAGGGGGTGGTGGTTTGCTGGAACAAATGATTAGCTTTTTCTTTATGATGACAGAAAACAGTTGCAATTCAGAAATGCCAAAGGTTCTGCAACCCTCCCTTTTGGCAAATTGTTAGGTAATCGCTCCTTCCAGGTGGTGCTTTCAATAAAGACCTCGGAAAGTCACATCCCCCAGAGACTGCCTCCGGCAGAGCCATTGTCAAGTGGGAGAAACCTGTAGAATCAGTGGGGGTGGGTCTAGAAAAAAAGCTCTGAATTTTTCTTCAGGGGAATCTATTTCTCATTTCCCAGTGCATTCTATAGAATGCCTCTGTACTGGTCCATAGCATATAGTTTTCCCCTGAATTTCTCAAATAGAATAGAAGGAACCCTTCTTGCATTCCATTGTTAATATTATCATCATTGCTTACTGTAAGTTATCCCAAGAAGTATGTCTCTTTCTACATCAAAATCAGCTAGTTAAATAGGTTGTAATTAACTAATAACCTTGCTTAAAATATACCAACTGTTCTGACTTTAAAAAAAACTGTCAAGATAGGTTGTATTCACATGATTTTGGTAGAGCAGTCTGGTGTGGAATTGGAATTCTGGACTAGTTCTCTGCTGTATTACTTCCTTCATTTATAATGCGGAGTGGGAAACATAGCAATGTACGGGGAAAGTCTGCCACTCTGGGAGGCTGAGGGAGGAGGAGCCCAAGTTCGAGCTTAGCCTGAAGTTTAGTAACACCCTTTCTCAAAAAGAAAGAAGGAGAGAAAGAAAGAGAAAGAAAAAGGGGTGAGGGATGGAGCTCAGTAACAGGGCCCTGAGAGCAGATCAATAATAACAGAAAGGCTGTGTCTTTTGAGGCCAGTGAGTCCAAAGTTCTTTTGGTTAACACAGTGCTGGGGATGGGTTCGACCAAAGGAGCCAAAGATGATCCGTAGCCTTGCTGGCTCACAGGCTGGAGAGGTGGAAGTTGCAGTGTTATCCCAGCATGATTCAAACCAGAGCTAGAGTTACACAAGAGCTACTAGAAAGTCATGACCTTGGAAGGGATATGTTTCAACTCCATTAGGGCCCTCCTGTGGTCAGAGGACCTGCTCTGAGCCCTCCTGATTTGCATGGCTCTGCAGGTGTTGGGTCCTAAATAGTACCTCAGTAGATCAAATAGTTCTGATAGTGCTGCCCCTTGTGCTGACCTAATCTGCTCAGTCTTTTATCAGAGGAGTTCTTTTCTATTGTAGATGTCATAATTGTTTTGAATCCATTGGCTCTCCCTTGGGAGTAGAGAATGTCTAAACTTGGGCATTTAATCCCAATTCTTGTACTCCTGAGTGTGATTTTTAATGGAACTTACTTTTGGATGTCTACTACTGTGACTTCTTATCCTCCTTATCCACATTCAAGATTCTGCTATTAGTAAAGCCAATTCCTTACTGGTCCTAGAAAATCTGCAATGATTTAAATCACGTGTGTCTTAGTTTTTCTAGGATCTATTACTCTTTGTATGTTGAGATTTTGAACTCTCCTGCCATGACAAATTCTTCTGCTATGATGGCTCAGAAAGAAGCTCAGGAGCTCATGAGAAAAGTCATTTCCACAGAATTTGCTTAAACCAAGAGGGTACCGTACTGTTAATTCAGAGTGTACTGTTAGCGGAAGATCTCTTCACATGGACAGTTCAAATGTTTGAGTGTGTAAGCAAGGTCCTGTGTTACAGAGGCACTTTAGAAAAATGGCTGTAGTAAGGACATGAGTTTGACACCCAAGTTGTGAGAAAAGTAGTAGGCTTATTATTTGCTGTTTCTACGTGGAAGGTGAATAAGGGGTGTGGCGTGGCCGTCTGGTGGTGCTGGTGGGTCGTGGGCTGGGCATCTTAGATGAACAGGGGGCTCTTTGGCATATAACATGGAAGATGCCGTGTATCATGAAACCCTGGAGGAAGGGCATATTGTTTTTGAGGAGTATTTGCATTGACCAAATTAACCTGCTTTCAATTAGAATACTTAGTATAGGCTGCTTCTCCTCAAAAGTCTCCCTGATCCCAGCGACAGCATATTTTTGGACACTGAAATTTCTTTGAAGTTTCTTGCCTTTCTGCCTTACTGTGGCTACTTTTATAATGATGCACATGTTCTGTTAGCCATGGTCTCAGACGGGGTCGAGGGCTGTGTTGGGTTCCTTGCTAGAGTCTCTAGTAGTTGCCCAGCACGGTATTTTTGAGCTGTGTTCCATGCATGCTTGTTAAACTGAGGCATTGCCCACCCCCGGGAGTTCAGAATCCCAGCCAGACAGAAGGATTAAAGGACTGGGACAGATCACACCACCTCCCCCTTGCATAATATTTTCATCGAATAAAAATGCATTTAAAATGAACATCAAAGGCAACTTTAAAAGTGAAAAGTAATAACAAAAGGCTAAAATGCTTCCCAAATTGCATGTTTGGATACAGACAGGGCATCCGTTCTGCATGCTGTGGTCGCTGTGGTGACAGAGCTGCTTTATAGCTCACTGTTAAACACAGACGCATCCATACTTTTTTCTTTTAATCTCCAGCTGAGGGTCTCTTTCTAAGTGTTTCACCCTCTTGTCCTCTCAGCCTCGCCACCATGGCACTCTGAAGACCACACTGGCATTGCCACAGGTCACCAAGTACACAGCACTAGCAGTGTGCACGTTTTGGACCCAGGGACAGAATGGGAAGGCTGGGCTTGCGTACCCGTGTCCAGCATACAAAGCGCAAACCAAGTCTGACACTTCCTGTGTTAAATAAGTCTTTTCATATTTCCACTGGCTATGGGTGGTGTCCTGATATTTCCACATTTATTTTAGTACAGCTTCATGAGTTTTACACTTGTCATATTCTCGGGCTGCTTCTGTACCCAACTGACTAGGTGGTTAAGATTAATCCCTCTATTACATTTGCCAGCTCATTTAGCATGTCTTTGCCAAGTCCCTACTTTGTGGCCAGTGGCCATACCAACTAGGGTTCCACTCATACACAACTAAGGAGTAGCTGTCTTAGCTGGTCAACACTCTGTGATACTTAACAATGCACTTCGTAGAACCTGCACCTCTTCCCACCATTAAATGCCATATGACTAATGATTGCTCAAACAATTTGTTTGAAAACAGTTATGGCATTGAATTAACAGAACAAAAGTGTTTAAAAAACCTTTGCGCATTCCTGGGAGGTGATGGCAGTGATTTCAAGTAGAGTAGACATGAGAGCAAGAGAAATCTTTCGAGCCTCTCCAATTTGGTTCCCGAAATCTAGTGAAGAGCAATTCCCTCATTTGCATGTGTGTCTGGGATTGTCTAATGTTGGGATGTCTTTGATGAACAAGGCTTTTGTGTATCCAGGAAATAGAAGAAAGTGTTATGGATATAAACCATTGCACAAAGTGTAGTGTTTTAGATTTTGCAGCCCCCAATTCCATGCCCTCTCATATTGAACCATCCACTGTCTTCCTGCTCATGGTCAAAGGCTTTTTCCTTTTTCCTTTTCATAGCAGCTGTCAGTGTCAGTGACCCAGGCCAGGAAGGGCAGTTCTACCTACCTATTGTTTGTATTTAAGAAGTTGTCAAATGAAAACAGCATTTTCTATTTAAGACTGTTTTTCCTATAATGTGCCTGTTGGGGTCATGGGACAACACCTTGTTTTTGATTTCATAGCCTGAAATTTTTGTGGAGTCTTCTAGACTTGATGTTGAATTATGCTCTAGTCTTATTTTTTATTGGGGGTAAAGCCATGTCTTAATGACCCACATTATGTAAGTTATAGTCAAAGGCGCTGTAAAGGTAATTTTGAATGAATGCAGGTTAACCCGTCTCCCAGCTCTCGGGTAGGCAGCGACCCTCTGGCTGGCAGCTTCCCGGTGAGGTCTGCTGGGCTGCGCTGCTGCACCACTGTCCACTTGGTGGGATCTGGCTCCACAGAGCCCTCTCCGCATAACAACTGCATGCGTTGGAGATGAAACAAATTCCATCTGATTTCTTGCACTAACCCCAGATTTTCCTATTTTCATGGGTTCACTGAGCACTTTTTATCAGAATACCTCTAATTATAATGTGATTACTTCCTCTGGGAAGTAGGAACTTCAGACCTCCATGAACAACTCCTTACATGGTATAATGAGTTATGATTTCTAGAGACTTCTCCCCCTATCAAAGAGCAGGGCAGCACTGACCATGAATTAGTGCATGGGGATCCCATTCTTGGGAAGAGTTTTCAAGGCAGTGTTCAGTAGAGGGGGCTCGAGCCAGGGCAAGAACCCTCCTTACTACTTCTCCTTTGACCTGTTGCTGCTTGTTCAGCTGGCTTGCCATTGACAGTCTTCTCTCTTTCCTCATGGCCATGCCCCACCTGATCTCAAATGTTGGCTCTGGAATTAGCTTTCACCATGGCCCTTCATGCTCAAGATTAATGTTACCTGATTCTCAGTACTGAAAAAATGATCAAATGAAAACATATTTTCAGGATATGAGTTTAAAAGTTTTTGACAACTATTTTTCCCCTCTTCATGCGAGCATGTGAGATTGGAATCCACCTGCTTGGAGATGGGGCCCTGGAAAGACTTCAGACAGTGAAGTGCAGGCAGCAGCAGGCAATAGGTGGTTACTGGTCTACTTACTCTGCATTGTCGTTCTCACATCACAGAAGAGGCTGAGCTGGCTTGATTACACATTAAGTGTGCTTTTGTGTTATAAAAGCAATAGTTTCTCTTTTCCGTGTTTGATTTTTATTTTTTTGTTTGGATTTTTTTTTAATTTTAAAGAGCATAAGACCAAACCAAACAAAACAGAATAAAGCCAATCAGAACAGAACATTGAAAGCAATACAGAACTTCAAAACAAAACAACAGGAAATCAATAATGGCTACCATAATGTCTCTTGTTCTCTTCAAAATAGCTGTCCATTCATCAGATATTATAAAATCAAACAAAACAAAACAGAACAAAACCAATCAAAATAAGAGGATGAAAGTGTATTTTAAAGAGAATAAAACTAAACAAAATAGAACAGAATAAAGTCAATCAAAACAAAACAGTGAAAATTATACGAGATTTCAAAACAGGAAATAAATCAACAATGGTTACAATGATGCCACTTGTTATCTTCAAAATTGCTGCTCCCACCATCAGACATAATAAAATAAAACAAAACAGAACACAATAAAACCAATCAAAACAGAACATTTAATAAAACAAATCAATAAAATGGAACAATGACAACAAAAAAACCCCAGTGAGAACAATATTGGATTTCAAAAACAAGACAGAAGAAAATCCCCCATATTTGCTATATTGCACATTGTAATCCTCTTAACAGAGGCTATGTTTTGTAGGCCGTAGGCCTACAAAGTCAATCAAACAGTACAACCATGAAGTTGTTTTGTTACCTCAGTTGCTATCAGCTCAGCCTGTCCTCTGGATCAGCTGGTTGCTTCTGTTGGGGGGCAGTATTCTTGTCTCCCAGCCTGTGTGCCAGTTGGTTCACAGCACGGATGAATTGGCTTCTTGTTACTCCTCCCAGGCCCTGCATGGCCTCTGGTGACTCACAGGAAGGGCAGTTGGCTTGTTTCTCCTCTTGGGCCCCACATGGCTTGCACCAGCTCACGGGAAGGGCAAATTGGCTTCCTATTTTTGAATTTTTAATGCAGACTACATCTTTTCATTTTTGCCTAGCCACTTCTACTTCTGAATTTGGATGAAGAAACTAATGCATGCTTCATGAAGAAAGCTGTGAAGCAGTTTTTAAACATGTTTGACTTTAACTAAAACTAAGTACTGTGTGTAACCTCATAACCCACTACCCACACATAAGTGAAACTTACTAAGCCTTATCCCATTTATTGCTTCATTCTAGTCTATTCCATTAAAAAGATATTATCTATGAGGTATTAACTTGATTTTGTAGCCTAATTTGAACCATCTAGAAGCTGTTTTGTCTCTGTGTATTGGTCAGCGTTTTATCTCTGGGATTCACTGCCTAGTGTATACAACTAAAGGGGAGAGCTATTTTGGCTCATGGTTTCTGAGATTTCAGCTTTGGCCTGCTGGTTTCAGTCCATGGAAGAGCATGGCAGAGGAAAGCTGCTCATTTCTTCATAATGTCCAGGAAACAGGAAGTCGAGGAAGAACCTGAGAAGAAGGGGCCAAGAACCCCACACAATTTTCAAGGCTATACCTCTATCAATAACCCATACACACCCAAAGTACACACCCAAACTACACACTCCTAATTTTCTAGGCATCTCAGTCCAGTCAAGTTAATAATCAAGGTTAGCCACCATACTCAGCCTGCACAATTTTCCCTCACTATCTGTAGGGAATGGTTCTAGACTTAAAGTCTGTGATTCTACAATACACAGATACAAAACTCCCTTCTGTAAAATGGTTTAGAGTTTACACATTGCCTGAGCATAGCTTTCCATAGATTTTAAATCTTATCTAGTTTATTTATAATAACTAATGCAATGAAAATGTTATATAAACAGTTGTTATTCTGCATTGTTCAGGGAAGAAAAGCCTATATGTGTTTAGGACAGTTGCAGTTTTTCTCCCTGGTATGTTCAATACATGGTGAGTTGCACTCATGGATGTGGATGTTATGAATGCAGTGGGTCAATTGTTCACTGCTGATTGACAATTTGGGCAGAAACCCTTGGTTGTACCAATTAGCTGCAGTAACTACATGGGGAATGATGGGAAGAGACCCAAGAATACTGGCTTTGCTGACTGGTCCTCTCTGAGTTCAATCTCAGTTATGAACTTTCACAGCAAGTTAAGTCCAGAAAGTCTCTTCTGTTCTTTCACGCCCAAAAAGGGTCTTTTGACATGGGGCAGTTGATAGCCAGTCTCCAGGAGAGACCACACATGCCACATGCGTCTGAGAGACTGTTGTATTTTGCTGTGGCACTTATTCAAATGAGAAATGTTCTTTGCCTGCTTGTTGGTCATGAACATTTGGATAGCCGCTTCCATGGGCCCAGACCCATTCGGCCCTGGAATCGGTCCACACGCTAGCGCGTAGCAGCAGATGGGCTGAGCCCTCCACTGCTGCCACCTTCGCTTGAAAACCTGAATTCTATTCCTTTCACTCGTACTTTTCCTTGGTGTCTGCTCTTCGCTCCCTATTCCAGTCAGTTTGAATTGGCCTATGAAACAGCAGATCTTGATTCTTGCTCTGATTACCAGCACTTGACCTCAGGGAGTGTCATGCTTCTTCATGGGCCCCCCATCTGTGCACACCACTGAAGCTTTGAAATTGTGCAATTTTGCTCTCTTATGCCTTTCTTCCCACATTGAGATGAAGTCTTTTAATCTGAGTGTGGCACAGAACATCGTGTCAGAAGTACCCCAACTCCAAGAGCTTCCCGCAGAGTTCCTGTAAGTGCAGTAGTGTCCCCTCATCCTTTACGTATGCTCTCTCTGGTAACTTTTGCTTTTACCCTGATGTCATCTTTGTTTTGTGAGGTAGCTGCTAATACTCCTGCAGATTTGGAACCAGGCACTGTGAAGATAGTAACTGAGATCCAGCCTATTGTAGAAGGAAAAATGTTTGTCAGCTTGGCACCAATTGCCAATCAGCGAACATAGATAGAAGTCACAGTGCTGAGGCAGGTCCCTGGAGGCTTCCTAGTGGCAACTTGTGGTTCCCAGGAGAGGGACCCAGTTGAGAGTGGTGGTTGGGCCTAGGATCATGACTCCTTACCAGCCAGCATGGGAGTGTTTCAGTATTTCCACACCTGACTCAGCCAGCCTGATGCTCTGTTGTGATCACAGCTTTACATCGACATGGGTAAGGATCTTTTAACCCTAAGTATACAAAATGCTGAGCCATGATCCTAGCAGGTACATTAAGGCAGTTCTGATTCTACGGTTAATTGTTAAATTTTCTCCCAGATGGCCTGAACTGCTGTGGGTGTCAGTTTTTTAAGCTTTACCCAGGCTCAAAAAGGGTTGGAATACTGGAGAAAAGAGAAGTAAGACTCTGGTTCATGACCTCATGATTGCCTCATGGATGCAATTTTAATGTTGGGTGTAACAAATCCAAATTGTCTTCTACTTCTTCAAGTCTCCTGGTTAATAATTCATTACTGAGAGGAGATCATGTCATATATACTGGCGGAATATTTTGGGTACATTTCAAAATTACTTTACCAACATGGCTGATTTCTTTGAAAAGAGACTTAGCAAAGGATAGGAATCATTTTTCTGAGTGGGGCCTATGAACAAATCAGTACCTACACCTGTAGTCTGTTGGGAGTGGCCTGGCCCTAGCCACATGCATCCTTTCCAGAAGAGGCCACCAAACTCGGCCTGGCAGGGTGAAGACAGCTAGCTTTCTCTTGTTAGCCGTGTTGCAGCTACAGCACTGACAGGGCTCTCGGCAGTAGCCGTGGAGACTTCCTGGCCTGCCATCTGTCTCCTGGCTGCCTGACTTGGAGGACAGTCACTGTCAACTCCTGCATTTGCTTACAACATGCGCGACATGCTTTTCCGGCTGAACAGAAGGAAATTCATCCCAGAGACAGCACTGTGCCAGCACCCACATCAGACATCCACCAAGGCAGGACTATTTTGAATAGATGTGGAGATGTTTAGATGATGACTGTGTCTTCTGCTTTCTAAACCAGCTTTCTATTAACCCTTGCTTAATATTTCAGTCTCCTGTTCTCACTTGTTAACAGACAAAAGGCCACTGTGCACCCACCACACAGCTTCGTCAGTAATGAATTCTCGGTTAAATTCCTTTTACATGATCTCCACCCAGGTATGATAAATACTTCCCGTCTTGCTTTTTTATTTTTTTAATTTTTTTTTTTATTTTAAAGATAGTAAAATCCAACAGGACATAACAGAACAAAGTCAATCAAAACAAAGCAGCAGAACTGGTACAGAACTTCAAAGAAAGATACTATGGAAACAATAGCTACTATAGTATATCTTGTTATCATCAGAATAGCTGACCATTCCAACAGGTATGGTAGAATTGAACCAAAAGCGAAACAGAATAAAACCAATAAAAACAGAATATAAAATAAAGCAAAAAAAAAAAATCAGAATAAAGCAAAACAATGAGAACCGTATTGGGCCTCGAAGACAAGAGAGAAGAGAATCCCCCATATTTGTTACTTGCTTTTTGTTGTTGTTTGTTTGTTTGTTTGTTTGAAGTGCTGATTCTGTTTAGCAGAGATTCAGTGGAATGGATCCGTCATGATGAGCATGGTTGAAGCTGCCTCTGCCTTTGTGTGCGGCCGTGATGCACTACACTGAAAGGTGTGTGCGTGAGGACACGGACGGAAGGCGTTGCAGATACACCCAGACTGACATGGTTTCACGACGAGGACTTCCACACAATGCCTTCGAATTGAGTGAGCGCTTGAGGAGAGAAGAAGTGGGAGGGACAGTGGACTCCAGGGAGGAATAAAATACAATCTGATAAAGGAAAGAACACAAACGGCATCACACAAACTGAACAAGGACAGAATTACAAAGGTACATGATGGTCAGAAAAGCATGGGGCCTGTGTGCAAGCCACGGTGGTGAATATGAATACTCTGAGAACAGCATTAGTCCCTTTGGTTAAAATCTTGTTTGGTTGAATTCTTGTTTGTGTTTCCTGGAAACAGGTGATAACACCTGCACAAATTCCATGAATCAGTGTTTCCCAGAAGCCACTGATCTCTTCTGCATGTAACAGCCTATCAAGTATTCAATCTGAATATTCTAGATATGCTTCTGTCAGTGTGGAACTGTGTTTCAACTAAATTTGAATATCATTATTTCTACAATAATCTGTCTCGCACACGAATGCACATGCACACAAACACACACACACGAGATTGTTGCACCCCCTTAGGCAAGTTTCCAATCTTTGGGATGTCTTCTGCCCACTCCCAACACTACACCCACAATTTAATGAAACTAAAGCCTCACTCATACTTTTATTCATTCAACAAATAGCCACTTAATGTCTCATATGCCTGGGATACTGATAGAGGCAAGGATTCCCTCTGGGTGACCCCAGGGGTGCTGGTGGCTGCAGAAGCAGGTGGTGAGGAATCAGAAGAACCGGCCGAGTGGTACTGGCTCTGAGTCACTCTCTAGGCCGCAGGCAGAAAGGTTCGAACTTGGAGACGTGCAAAGTCCACCGGAGAGGCAGTAGATAGCATGGGCCCAACTTCCAAGGAGCTCCTGAATTCACATTCGAGCCCTTTGCTTATTGATGCTGGAGACCTTGGGCAAGTTAACATCTGTCTGCCTTGGTCCATGTTTGCTATGTGCATAGTGGCTCCTCCCTTTAGAGTGGCTGTGAGTTCAAGTGTAACCTGGCCTAAGGGGTTGCTGTTGTTGTGACTTGGCTTTGGAAAAGTGGGATCTGCTGCCTGGTAGACTGGGGAAGACTTAGGAGCAGCTCGCAGAGTGTCTGAGGTTGTGAGCCAAGAGCTGGGGGAGGGTGGCCCCCCATTATGACGCCACACTCAGGGACACTGACAGCAGGTGGTGATGGCTGGACAAGCCTTGCAGGGGCTGCAGAGTCCTCTGAGTGTGGGAGAGGTGATTCCAGGAGCGGGAGGATACTGTCTGGCAGGAGACGACAGGTGGGCAGCAGCAGCAAATAGAGGAGGACAGATGCAGGCCTATCCTAAAGGAACAAAGGGGCTTTGATTTCATGTCTTTGAATCTCAGATTTTCCAGAGAAGACCTTCAAACTCATCTGTTCGTCCATTAACACGGTAAGGTTGAGAAGGGCAGGGCCAAGTCCAGGGTCACACAGCTCTTCTGAGCCAAGGGGGCCAGCAGAGAACCTGGGTTTCTGTGTGCCCAGCTCCACCTTCCTCAGCCTTTGCTGCCTGCCTTGTCTAGGGAATGAAATGATAAATGTGTCTGGAGCATCCACCCACCCACTCTCTGCAAGGCAGTAGACTGCTCCCTCTTGGACAAGGAAAGAAAGACTCGGCCAAGGGATAAATTGCTTCAGTGCTGCCATTCTGAACTGTGACTAAGGTTGTTACTTTATATGCAACCTCCTTGTAAGGTCAGAGAGTGACAACACATTATTCACCCTCGGTTGTTTGCTAAGCAAACACACAGTTTGTAGGTTGGCTTGAGCCCAGTGTTCAGTTTGAGGACTCTCAAATTGCAGCTTTCAGAGTTGTGGGCAAGAGTTAGAGATACAGAGATGTGATAAGGAGCCCAGCTGATGTATGCAAAACTAACCAGTTGTTAATTGCATGGGAGAAATGTGTTTTTTTCAAAATTTTTTTTTAATTTTAAAAACAAGCCTAAACCCCTCCAAAACAAACAAAAAGATGCCTTATGAATTTCTTTTAATGCCTTTCCTTGTATTTGTAAAAGGGGTGCAAATGCAAGGCCTCAATGATGTGGCAATCTTGTGATCTTTCAAGGACTTTCGAACTACCTTTCTTAACCCTATCAAAACAATGGGGCACATTTATGCTTTGAAGAAGATGATCACTGATTAGGAATTCATGAAAATCAGAATCAGGACATTTGTAGGCTAGTAGCCATGAAGAGGTTAAGTGACTTCTCTCCAAAAGAAATGTCTCTATTACCAAATGTGTTCAAAGCTAGGGGAAGTATTTTGATTTTTTGAAGGATATTACAGGTCATGTGTCTTAACAGTGAAATAAAATTTGTAATTTAAACAAAAAATCAAAAGCAATGTCTCTTTTTGTAATGCTGTTTTCTATTTATCTCTAGGAGAAAATTTCAGTTGCATTTTATGGAAGGCTTAGTCTGTGTTTGGTTTGCCAGTGTGTATGTGTTTTGTTTCCTTGTTACTTGGCATTGATTTAAACTGGAAATGCTCAAAATGAAGCTAAGGGGCCGTTTTGCCCAAGTACATGACCCTTTAAGGAGACAGCTGGGTGAAAAGCAAGGCGAAAGGGTTTCTTTTCTTCAGTGTGTTGAGATTCAGCCGAGATACTGAGCACATGACTCAAGTTTCCTTTTCTTTAGTTTCCCCCATTTGTAGAACAATTTTAATAATACCTGGGACTGCTGCCTGTGAAATCATTTTATCCCCTCTGAAGAAATGAGCTATCAAAATATGATATGTGATTAGGCAACACATAGCTTTTGATTTGTATGAGAGTGCCAGGTTTAAGCAATAATTTTTTGGCTAGTGTTTTGAAGGAAATAACTCAATTTTCACAATCCCTTGGGTTTACCAGCCCGTGATGACCATAATAGCTCCATGCCTGAATAAAATACAAATTCTTCTCCAGCATGCTGGCTCGCAGTGTTCCAGGCCACTATATACATAGATGGTTGTTCGGCTTCACACTTTTGGAAGGGGCGTCGTGTCTCATCAGATACGCATTCCACAACATGACCTCAAGATTCATTTACCATCACAGTGACATTCTCAGCTGCGTGCAAATCAAGCAGATGAAAGCAGAGCCCATCAGAAGTCATTCCTGGTTGACTATCACCTTTCAAAGTACATGTATATGCGAGAGAGCCCTCAGCCATCCCCAGCTATTGTTAGAAGTAATTAATGATGTATTATGAGATGCTTTTCATGCCAAAGAGTTCCAAACTCTCTGCAAATGCACATATAAACAGGAATTACTTCACCCGCCATTGAAACACAACCACCTCTTGGCTGAGGCGAGGCAGCTGTTTAATAATGCATAGCAACATTCCAAAACAGCAGAGGCCCGGGAGTGAGAGGCGAACTCGCATCCAATTTAAGTCACCTGAGACGTTTCCTGGGCCGAGCTGTGCTGTTGGGGAACTTTCGTAACCATTGGAGGCCAGGATATTAGTTTTTCGCCTTCCTAGGAAAGTCAGCTCCCTCCGTTCAGTGCTGGCTCTTCGTCACCTGCTAAATCACCCAGATCGCAGGCCACAAGCCAGGCCTCTGAACTGAGGTCTATTTTCCACCCTGGCTGCTGGAGGAGGTTGGCCATGGCGGCTCGAACCTGCACCAGAATTTGGATGTGAGAATGGCCCTTGTAGTAGAATGCAGACATGCACCCAGTCTACAAAGCATGTTCTCCAGCTCAAGAAACATTACCCACAAACAGATCAACTGGGGCTAAACTGTGCTTCACGTGAACCTAGTCCCATGTGCTACATGATTTCAGGTAAGACCCTCCAAAATCTCTCTTTTCTGATTAGCAAAAGTGGCTTCTCCTTAGGACCAAAGCCGAACTCAGATTCGCCTTGTCGCGTTCTTCCATACCGGCAGGCTTGGTGGTTCCTGGCTTGTATGTTCCTCCCCTGGCCTCACTCAAGTCTTTGCAGTCTTGGGTACACACAAAAACAGACATTTCGCCTATCCCGAACATTCTTATATGAACGAACAGAAGCCTGGGAAATGACGGGGATGATACTCCCCAAACATTTGTCTAGTCGGGGTCTTGGGTCACGGCACTGGCAGGGGAAGCCCCTGTCTTTCCTCCTCCCTGAGCGCAGCCGTTCATTCTGTCTTCTCCAGCGCAGCAGCTGGAGACTACTCTTCCCATTCACCTGGTGACAGTTCCAGTTCTCCATGGAAAATTCCACATTCCCCAGCCAGGTCTAAATTAAATATTAACTTTATCAATTTTAAATTGTTTCCTCCGTGACAAATTGTACTGTTTGGAGGACATTCTGAAGAAGTATTTTGGATGAGCATTAAGGTACCACTTCTCCCGTATAAGATGTCCAGGGGCTGGAATTTAGGGAGCAGGAGGCATGTGTCTGCAGTCATTTCTCTGGGGACCAGCACTGGCTTCACCCCCAGGAACACACTCACTAACCAGGGATTTGGAGAAACGGCAAGGACTCATGCACACTTAGGTAGTTACCTGCTCTTTCCACCTGTCACATCCCACCATTCTGAGTCCTGCTGATTTGTGTCTCCCTCAGTCCTGCTTTGAATGCAGATTTCTTCACCTGGGCTATCACTAGAGGCTCCAAGTGGTCCCCTTTTCAATTTCCTCCTTATTGAATCCATGTCACTCAATTCTTACAGCATGTTAAAACCAAATTTTAACTGATCAGGTTTCAAGATCTAATTGATGTTTTACTTGTAATCCATAAACTGGGCAGCATTCTACCTAAAAATTTATAAGGATACTCAGTTTGGTATAGCAGGATTATTGGTTTTTATTAGATAGCTTATGCAGGAAGAAGGAAATGGCATAATAGAAAAAATGGATTTATTAATCTCGGGGTGGCAGACTGAAGTGTGAACTTCATTAGATTTGGCATCCCGCTGGGGGATTGGTGAACCACACTTCCAAGGATGGCTGGGAGAGTCACAGAGGCCTAGCTTTGGGGTCTAGATCAACTCCCTTGTCCCTTCTGCTCTGGCTCTGTTCCCTTGCTTTGGTTTTGGCTGCCATGAACTAAGTAATTTAACTCCACCACACCCTTCCACTATGATGTCTCTATCTTGGTGCCTGATGGCCATGGACTGAATTCCCCAAAACTGTGAGCAAAAATAAATATCTCCTTTAAATTGTGAGTCCTAGGTATTGTGCCTCATGATGGGAAATCTGACTAATAATAGAAAACTGATCCCAGGAGTGGGGCTATTGTTGTACCTGATCATATGGTTCAGAAACCTTTGCAATTGATTTTTTGGAGGAGTTTAAAAGGTTTGGAGATGTAGGATAGAGAAGACCCAGAATGTTGTAAACAGAGCTTGATGGGTAATTCTGGTTGGAGCTTAGAAGACCAGAATTCTGATGAGAAGGCAGATAGTAAAGGCCAGGCTCAGAAGTTTCAGGTAGGAACAAGGACTTCCTTGGCAAATGTGTTGGATGCCCTGTGTATTATACTGTGGCAGAAAGTAGATCTATATTTTTCCCATGTCATGAGATTTTGTAGCAGGCTGAGATTAAGGGTGGGGGACTCATCGAGCTGGCGGAGGAAATTTTAAGACAGTCAAATGTTCCAACTGGGGCATGGATACAGCTGACGGCTTTTAGCCAACTCTGTTACCAAGAATTGGTAGCACAAAACAAAGCAGAACAATTTGAGAAAGTTCAAATTTTTGCCCAAAAGTTACCATATGTAAAATTGAGGCCAAAGGAAGTGTGGTTGCTGAAGAGATCAATGCTGTTAAAAAGAAACCAAGTACTTTGTACAGGTATAAGAAGAATGCCTTGCAGCTACCTCAGAAATCAACAAGATCCCACCCATTCAGGCTCAAGGATACCAAAATAAAATCTTCCATTTGAAAAAAGAATCCTTCCTCAAAAAGGAATCCTTAGAAACTTGTTTACCTGAGATTCATTTCATTCATTCATTATGCTCATCCATCACAGCTCTCAGATGGTACTATGACCATGATTCAAGGGGTCCTGTCTACCATTCCTGTTGACAGAAGACCTTTATATCTTCTATATGATGCTATTTTTACCAGAAGGGGCAATGCAAGAGTTGTGGGGTCAGGGAATTTTCTGCCCAGATTTGAAAAGAAGTCCTGGGAGTCTAGGCAAGGAATTCCTGAGAGAGCAGTATTCATGTAATGAGCTATGAGAATGAAGCCAAAGTTGTGGTGGAGACCCCAGAATTTGGAGATGCCAGAAATGTGGATTTTATGCTGGGGAAAGCTGTTTGCTGTCAGTGGAGCTAGCCTAAGAGTGAGGCCATGTCGTCTGCAACCAGAAAGGCTATAGGAGTGGAGGCTGTTTTTCAACTCACATTTTAATACTGCATACCCCAGATACTGGATGTAGAGTTAGAGAACTTAATGTTTGCCCTTATGCCTTTCTGTCTTTGGTCTGATTCTTTTCTATCTCCTTATTCTATCTGATTCTTTGCTATCCCCTTTTGGAATGGGACTGGATAAGGATGGCTATGATAACTAGTGCTATGTGACTTATGCAGGAGTAGGCAATAAGGGATTTTAAGTCTGTTTGGTGAAGGCAGATAGAACTGGTTATAATTATTCCTCACAGGGATAAGAGAATGAAGGGATATGCTATAAAGTTTGTTAAGGGGTCTAGAAGTTGTGAGGTTCATATTATTCCACAGCCCCCTTTTAGAATGGGACTGTTTGCCCCATGGCTCTGTACCTTGGGACTACATAACTTGATTTGTATGAGCAGGTCACGGAGGCATGGCTTTGGCCCATTGCCCTCTCCTCTCTGGCCGTGCTCCCCTGCTCTTAGTTCATGGTTGTCATGAACTAAGCATCTTTGCTTGATCATATATTTGTGTCAAGATTTTTTGCCTTGCAATCAGCTACAGACTGAATGCCTAAAACTGTAAGCCAAATTAACCTTCTCCTTTAAATTGTGAGTAGGCACTGAGTCCCCCGTCTCAGTGATGGGAACTCTGGTTAATATAGTTTCTTCAGTTTACTTTCCTTGTAAAGATTAAAACCAAGGGAACTTCTCTAGCATGCTAGCTAAATGAGGTCTGTCTGGAGCTTTGAGTGTCACCTCTTTCTGGGCTTTTGGTTAGGTTAGATGAAGAATTTAGTTTCAGTTTGGTGATGTGAAATTGTAGCATGAGTGACTTGACTTTGATTTGGTCTTCTGAGGCCTCGTGCAGGAGCTCAGTCCAACTCAATGGCCTTCCATAAATTTTATGTCAGAAATGCCAGAAACTTATTTCTCCAGATACAGTATGGTGGTGCACTGTGGGTTGTCCCCACCAAAACTCATGTTGAGACTTTTTCCCCTAATACAGCAGTGTTGTGAGGCAGTTCCTAGCTGGAGGCATTTGGGACTATAAAGGCTGAGCTTTCATGAATGTATTAATGCTGTTCTCATGGTAAAAGGTGAAATATTGTGGGAGTTTGGCCTTCATTTCTTTCTTTCACAGGCACGTACTTGTCTTTCCACTTTCTACTATGAATTGAAGGAACACAAACCCATCAACAGCTGTGTCTATCTGAGCTTAGACTTTGCAGCCTGTAGAGCTTTTAGCCCAAATTAACTTCTTTCCTTTGTAAATTAACCAAATTCAGGTATTCTGTTACAGCTACATCAAACGCCAAGGTAGGACTCCATTTACAGAAGGGTCCCTCCCTGCTCGTATGGTGAGCACCAGCATGTGTTGTTTGAAGAGCATCGTGATCTGGGGAGGACCTGTCTTGTGAGCCTTTGTCTCCACCTCCCACCCCATTGCCCCATGCTCTATGCTCAAGTTGTCAGGACTCCCCCTACCTCTAGCCTTAATGTGACCTTAGCCTTGGTAGTTATCTTGACCACAGCTTTGTGAGAGTCACTGAACCAGTCACTCAATCAAGGAACTCCTGGATTCCTGACCCTTGGAAACAGAGATGATGAGTGCCACTTGTCTCAAACTGCTATATTTTGGGGGGAAATTCATAGTTTAATAGTGAATTTACTCTCCTCTGTTTGCTATTATTATAAATCAATGGAAGATATAGCAGCCTGACATAGTAGTGTTCAGAGCAGAGAAATTCAGTGCATGGCAACTGGTGTAGAATTGCCTTCTCCACAGCATGATTACCAGCATTGTTCCAACTCATTTCTAAATCACTGTGTTCCTATGTGAATTCAAGCGAATGAGTAATTAGCGTGATCATTTGTTGTATTGTATTTAGGTATAGATGGTGTGGGAATGAAGGCAGAAAAGATATGGGCTAAGGTTTATAGGTAAAATGTCTCCCCAAAGCTTCATGTGTTTATAAGGTGATTGGATGATGGGGGCACCATAATCCATCATCGAATGATGAATTCAGTAGCTGAATATGCTGTTGGGAGGTGAGGCCTTATTGCAAGTAGGTCACTGGGGGCATGTTCTGGAAAGGTGTAGAAGAAGAAATTGCCTTGAGGACACCTCAGACACCAGCAAGACCTCAATCTATTATTGGTTCAAAGATACAGAACTGTAAGTCTTTCATTTGAGAAGAGAGTCTATCCCATGACTTCCTGGGACTTATCTCACCATTCTTAGCTATCTAACGTGCTCAGAGCCTCTGCCACTGTGATCTAAGGGATTCTGATTTAAGGGGCTAATCCTTGAGCTGATGGTATCATTCATGTAGTGCTGGTTTTATAATAATGCTTGAATGTAAGAGTTATGGAGTCATGGAGGTTCTCACCCAGATTGCAGAAGGGAGGCAAGGCAACGTGCCCCTAAAAGTTAGTGTGTGAAGCAGTGGGAGCAAAGCCCAAAGCACGGTGGAGACCACAGGAAGTTGGAGATAGAAGGAACATGGAACATCTGCTGAGGAAAGTCATAAGGCGTGAATGTAGCCACTCCAAGAGAGAGGCCAGGAGGGCTGCGACTGGCAGTGTCACAGGGGCGAGGCTGCCCAAGGCCTTTGGAATTCACACCTCATCATTACTTGCCCTGGGTGCTGGGCAAGAAACTACAAGATTTAATCTTGCTCTGCTAGGTTTCAATTTTGCTTGGGCCAGTTCTTCTATCCCCATCTTTATCCCTTTTGGAATGAGAATATTCACCTTGTGCTATCGGAAATACTTAACTTTGTTTTTTATTTTCATAGGAGCTCACAGCTAAGAGTTTGCTATGAGTCTCAAAGAAGGCTTTGGGTTTGGACTTTTCAGCAATACTGGAGCTATTGAGACTTTGGTGACTTTTAAAGATGGACTAGATGCGTTTTTCAGAGTGTGATGAACGTGAGTCTTGTGGAAGAAAGGGACAGAATGTAACTGCTCAAACCTAAGATCTCCCCTGCAGCCTCATGTCTTTAGGAGGTGATTGAATCCCAGCGTTACTGTACTCATCAATGGGTTCATGCCTTGGTGAGTTCAATACAGCTGAACTCTCTCTGCTTCCTCACTGCCACATAGTGAACAGCTTTCCTCCACCGTGATGTCCTGCTTTGGAGATAGCTTACCATGAACTAAACCCACAGAAAGTGTAAGACAAAACAAACCTCTCTCCTTTATGTTAGAGCTGTTACATATTTTGTACCAGTTGTGGGAAAGGGAGTAAGAGAACACACAAATAATTTGAAGTACACAGTGGAGAAGGCAGAGGGCAGGAGCAAGTCTGTCCCTCAGGGTCGAAGCTGGCTTTTACCTCTTATCTGTCAGGAGGAGACAGAGTAGCATAAGGAGGCATAATATGGCCATGCGCTGTTTTTGAATCAGCAACAGACTCACATACCACGGTGCTCCCATGAGATAGTATCACCCAGTTTAGTTATTTTAGTTTGTACATTCTATTATGTCTACACAATGACAAAAACTACTTAATGCAGTTTTCGGTCAATGTCCCTGTCGTTAAGTGATGTATGCCCATATTTTGAAATTCTCTATAAACAATAAGGGGTGTTTGCATTCATAAGGTCTGTGTGATAGGAATAGGCCCAAAAGTCATGTTGTTACGCTGGTCTGTTAGGAGCCAGGGCATAGATATCACACAATATTACCTTGCGATTACTTCACGTCAGTGATTTGTCTATGAAGTCCTTTCGGTGACGAATGATTGCAGAAGGCAGCGAAGACTGGTGGTACGCAGTCTCTTGCCTGTGAAGTTCAAGCCTGCAGCCATGTGCTGAAATGTGGTCTTGGACACTTGCGACATAGACAAAAAGCTCCCTTCTTTCAGCCTGTCTCTTCTTGCGCTGTTCCCTGCCTCCTGCTGCCATGACCTGTGCCCCCAAGTTAGTTCCACTGACAATTGCTGAGCACCTAGTGGGATGCTGTCAGTGATCACAGCTTTCTGTTGCTAGAAGACTTGCACTCAAGGACAATCTCTTCACACCTTCCTTTCCACCTTCCTTGGTATCAGGATGATGTATTTGCTCACCTAGTGGCATTGCTATTGTAAGGAATTTTCTACCCATGAAAAGCAAAGATTCTCTGTGGTACATAAAAGAAGCCAGAACTTATATTGGACACAAGGCCAAGAGCCCAGTGATCAGCATAATAGGAATGTCTCTCTGGTCCTAGTTGAGTTGGAATCAGAGGGCGATGATGCTAGCATTTGCCATTAGTCTGGAAAAAGTGGTCCTAGGGAGAGAAATTGGGATCTGACTGAAAGTATTGGCCAGAAAATATGGCATCTGGCAGCTACCTACTTTCCCTTCCTAGATGAAGCTTAAATCGACATGGTTAGGACACCCCCCATGACTGATTTGGAGACGCTTTGTGGAATGCAAGCTCTGTTGCAGCACCGAGCTAGGAGTGGGGTGTGCAAGAGGAGTATGTCCTGGCTCTGCCCTGGGGGACCTCGCAGGGGAATTGCTGTGAGATTTTCATGCACACACTGGTAAAGCCAGCTCACCTGCATGGTAATTATGCATTTCACGCAGGCTTAATGAGATAGTAGACACATGAGGTAAATGCAGCATAATTGCTTAAAATTGAGGCAAGACATTTTCTTATATGCTGTAGGTATTAATGTTTAGTGACCCAGACAAACATCTTTTAAAATATTTGAGTCATTCGTAATACAATAAACTTAGTCTAAAAGCAAAAATGTCACTCTAGTATTCACAGAATCTTTGGTTCAACCAACCAGCTTTCATTGTCTCTTTCAGAAATTCTTTTATGCACACTTGCTTAATGTAAGCATATTTATTTAGTATTTTTAATACTGAGAATATACTTATTCATCAGCAAAACAAGTGAAAGCAAAATCCACCAAAATGTAATCTTATTTTCCAGGATTTGTCTGTTTTACAGAAAAATGAATTTGTTTTCTTAGAAACACTGGATCTACTTCAGGGAGTCTTGAAGGTTCCTCCCTCTCACTCTGCAGGCACCATGGGTAGATAATTCAGCCACACTGTGCTTGCTGAGGCGTCTCTGTTTTGTGGACTGGCTGTGACACAGCTGGCTTGCACCAGACCCAGACACAATGCATACGGAAATCTCTCCTGGCCCAAGCTGAATTGGAGCCTCTGCATATGCTTCCCTGTCACCTGGGTGCTCCTGTCCCAACACTTGTGGCTTGGCCTGTGGCTCAGAAGAGCCAGGAGCCCCAAGGGCAGCTTCCACAGAGCTTATCTCATGGAAGATGCTCAATGATGTGCTGACTGACTGAATAAAAGGAAAGTGTCCCCCGACATCTCTTCCACAGGAGGGCTGTCTTGGGGATGGAGAATGAGGCGCAAGTAAAATGTTGGCTTTCTAATGAAGAGCATTCCTACGCACAGAAATGATGTTAATAATCACTCGTAGATTATAAAGAAACCAAGAGAACTAAGTGTCCTCATTTATCCAGTGTGTTACATCAAGCATCCAGTCTTCGGTCGCTTCCTGATTTTGGATATAGCCACTTTTGCACTAGCCACCACTATTTAGGAGGCCGAAAATCCAAACTTGGCTTCCAGTAATTTTCTGTAAGTGCCTGCCCTGTGTTTGGGTCCCGAATACACTTCTCCTTTCCAGCTGGGACATCTTCCACCCCTTCATGCCATCCTTGGAATCGAGTCTGTCCTTGTCCTCCTTAATTTTGGGCCTCGTTCTCCCATCTCGTTGGTTATAGGCCTTATCAGTGGGAATCCATGCAAAGGGACCAGGAGGGATCACTGCGCACAGGAAATGCTGTATAAAAGCCTGCCCTGCGTCACAGCCTTGTCAGCAGTGTCCTCGGCGGAGGTTCAGTCCACAGGGACCCACTTACAGCGAGGGGCGGCTACAATGAAAATTCACTTTTATTCCTCTAGATGGAGAATCATTCCTGTTTTAAACTGATCGTGTCTGGAGATAACTGACCATGCTAACATCATTCCTTAGACAAAGAAAATGCATTTTCCTTTTAAAAGTGATTAATTTTTTTTTGTTGTTGTTTTGCATTTAGAAATATTTTCTTCCTTTGTGTTTCTTTTATGATGGGTGTGGTAAACAAACTCCTTGCAATGCCTTTTGATTCTGATGATATGAGAAACTGACTCTAATGATTGCTTCCCCTGTTGGGATTTTAATCTAAATGGCAGTTTTTAGTATTTTCTTTCCTTTGAGCATAAGACTCAACCACTCAATTAAAAGGAGTTGCTAGAAGCATTGCTGTAACATTCTCTTTCTTTTTTTTTTTTTTGCGGCCCCAGGGATTGAACTCACAACCTCGCGCCTGCCAGGGCAGGTGCTTAAGGAACTGAGCCAAACTCCCGGCCCTGGTTTTTTGAGGCAGGGTCGCACTACGTAGCTCAGGCCGGCTTGCGCTCGCGTTGTAGCCCAAGCTGGCCTCGAACTCACAACGCTCCGCCTACCTCAGCCTCCCAAGTGCTGGGATTAAAGCCATCACTAATGAAATTAGAACCCTCAGCCGGGCGTGGTGGCCCACGCCTTTAATCCCAGCACTCTGGAGGCTGAGGTAGGAGGAGCGTTGTGAGTTCAAGGCCGGCCTGAGCTACATAGTGTGACCCTGCCTCAAAAAACTAGGGCTGGGAGTTTGGCTCAGTGCTTTAAGCGCCTGTCTGGCAGGTGCGAGACTGTGAGCTCAATCCCCAGAGCTGAGAAAAAAAAAAAAAAAAAGGAAATTAGAACCCTCACAATCTAATCACAGTCCCCCTTCTGAATGCATGAACTTTTGGGGGGATGCTTTGGATTCAAACCACGGCAGAGGTTATAAGCGCTCTTCACACTCAGGTTACACACCTTGCACGGCGGGCATTGGTGAGGTGGCTGTCTTTCTCCCGTGGATGAGTGGGTGGTTATTTGGAGGTGACTAAGATGGTGAACTCAAAAAATTGTAGGTGATGATACTCTCTCTTAAGTCTGAGAAAGGATCAAGGGAGCCTAGTTTAATAAAACAAAACATTCTAGAAAAAGTGTCAAAAAGCCTTCAGAAATTGCAAAGAAACCAGGAAATAAGACCTAGAAAAACAAGGGATGATGCCCTTACCCGTACACCTCTGACCCTGGGTCTTTCCCCATTGGGAAAATGAAGGGGAGAACAAATGACTCGCTGTTTTCAGACAGTGCTGTTTGGCATGACGTCACAGGAGGAAATTTCCCAGCTCTTCTTCTGAGGTCACTGACGACTGAGGTCAAAGTCACTAGCTGGGGCCATTTCAAGTAACTTTTGTCTTTTGGACCACACCCCTCCCCCATAAATCAGCCACTGGTGTGTCCTCAGACAATGAAATTTAGTGTGGGTTTTCCCATCTTGGGGAATCCATAGGAATCGGCCGACAGGATCAGACAGCGAGGTAATGAAGGCAGAGCCGAGGCCCGTGAGCAGAGAGCCAGAGTCAGCCTCCCAGGCTCCTCCAGCAGCCGCCCCCTTTGCTAATGTGGTCTCCCCACCGAAGAGGGTTTGTTTTCATTTCCTGTAGTTCCAAAAGGTCACGGTGTGGGATTGTTTGACCTCTCATTACCCAAACCACCAAGGCATCAAAACACAAGGACCAACTAGGGCTTTAGAAGAAGCAGGCTGTCAAGTTTGATTTGTTTGTTTTTTAGGTGAAGAGCAGTGGGATTTTCACAGGATGGTAATCCAGCGAGTGCAAAAGTGAAGTTTAATTCAAACAACTAGAGCTGTGCTTTCCTGTAGGTGAGAGAGTGTATCACTCAAGATGTTTGAAATTATTTCTTTCTGCAGGTGAATGAACTGATATTTTGGGCTAATTCGTTCAGGATTATGGAGTTAATCTAAAATTGCCCTTTATTCATCTGAATATAATTGGTGATGGTCGTACACAGGAAAATGATCCATAATCACCAAAATATCCGTTACGTGGGGCGTATTTCTGCCCTTTCTCATGAAATCCACACATTGGTGAAAACTGTACTTTTTTAAAGAAATGTGTGAAGAAGAGTCATTGGGACTAATTTTCCATTATTTCTGGTTCCACACCATGGAGAAGAGTACATTTTTCATCTGTGTTAACATTTTCATTAAGATTTTTGTGCTAAGACATTTATTTACTTGGCAAGGGTTGAAGTACGAAGACTTGGACTCAGGTCTGCTTTTCTCTGTATTCACCAGGTCAACAGGCTAGCTTTTCTGATTCTCAGCTTCGAGCGCCCACGAAGTGGAAGGATGATATCTGCTGTGAGAATTCTTAGCAGGTCTGAAGACAGAATGCAGACGGCACCCGCTGCACTGTGGACATTCAGTCTGTGGAGCTGTTGTGTGGATTCTTGTAATGCTAAACACAACTGCGTTGACTTGGTTTCTATAGTACTAATACTGGTAGTGTTGTAAATACCTTTTTCTTTGTCCCTTGTGGTATTTTTACTTCTGACTAATTTTACCTGAGAAAAACAGGAGACATTGAGTCTTCCTGCTTTTGAAGTGCAAACTGAAAATTCTGTGATTTTTTAAAAAACATACTTGAGACAGTTTGTAAGTGTAATACTTAAAGTTTCCTTAAGATTTAGATCATGGAAATTCAATAATTTGTTGCTTGACAACAAGACATCAAGCTATAATATCCTTATTCCGAAGAATTTAAAAGCTATGCCTTTGCTGACAGAGGTGAATCATTTGTAACTCTAATTATTATTTCCAATGGAAATTTTGAATCGTTCCTGCAAAAGATGAGTCAGGCTCTATTTCTGAGTATTTGGTAAACACTTAAGAGCACCACAAAATTTTAACAATGACAACATTTTGACACTCTCATTTTTGTGTCTGGCATTTTGTTTTTGTGGCTCGCACTGGCAATCTCTGTATCTGTGACATCCGACTTCTGTGTCTCGTAGGGTAAACTTTCTAGGCCAAGGAATAATAGTAAGCCTAGTACAAACTGATCACTTTTAAAAAGTCAAGAAATGAGTTCCTCTTTCTCATTCTCAGGATATAGTAATAAAGATGGCTTGGCATGAGGGTTCTAAATCTTAATGCACTTGTTTGAATTGGCTCTTCTCTCTTGGTGCCTAAGAGAAGGCCCCAACAGGGAACAAGAGACATTTAGACTCTATCGACTCATGGAAAATGAACAAGAGTCTAAGTGGGAATTAAACTGCATGGGGTTTAGAAACAGATGGGCACTAGGCTTGGAGGGCTCCAGAAAGGTAAGGACGGGACAGGAGCAAGGACTGTCCATAAGCTAATTCTGCAAAAGGACACACAATTCGTAAAAAGAGTCCATGTACATTAGAAAAAAAAATTACCCACTGATAAGAAGGTCGTGCAACTTATTTTAGAAACAGAACACAGTTGGGCTCTTTGGTGACAAAGCTAGGTGGTTGGAGATGGGGTGGGGGACAGCAGTGAAATCCCCCTCCTAATTTCAAACTGCTCAGCCCAATGGGGTAGGGGAGGTTTGGGATGAGATGTTGGAGAAGGGGTTATTCAGGTTACACAGAGCTTCAAGCAGTCCTGTGTCCAAACGCCTGGGCTCTGGCTCAGTGATAGCTCTTCAAGGGCCTGTGTTGCCAGGAATAAAAATCAGTAGAAAATGAGTTGTCAGGAGAAAAGTCTTGGGATGTCAACTGACAAAGCTCATCCTTGCCGGGCTTTGTGACCGCCTCATCAGCTGGGATGGACTGTAGGTGGCAGACCTGACATCATCGGAATTAAGGTGGTGCGCACGGTGGTGCACAGGGTTCCCGCTGCCTGCGCCGGGGTCCTGAAGCGTGGGTGACTCAGCCCTTCCACCAGCGCAGGCAGAGAAGCCCTCGTAGCCCTGCCACACTGTGGACGGATGCCTCGTGATACGTTTCTAGGACTTGCTTAAACGATTCATTTTCCTTGTGAAGGAAGAAGAAAAAATGTTTTAGTTTTCTAACGCCTGCTCCTGAGTACCAGAAGTGGTATTTGTAAAGGGCCCTGGGAAAGACCTAGACCTGAAGGTCAGTTTTGAGAGGTACTGGCGAAACAGCTCTGGGACCCAGAACAAACCTTAACCTACAGGACCTCATCTCTTATCACTTCTATTTTAGCTTCTCGGAGCTACCCTTTTTTGTTGTTTGTTTTTTTGGGAGAGGATCTGGCTTTGTCACCCAGGCTGGCCTTGAATTCACAGTCTTCCTGACTCAGCCCCTTAAGTGCCTATAATACAGGTGAGTTCGTAGAAGCATCTTGAAGGATTTATTTTTTTTCCTGCAGTGATGAATCAATGACATTGACTAATGTTAGCACTGTTAACACCTCTAATCATTTCTTACTAATATTTCAAGCTTTCTTATCTGGACCACAGAAGCCTGACTTACAGACCCAAAGTGTTCTAGAAGGAATGTATGCACTTCACCAGGAGAAGCCACACCAACTGTTTGTTCGCTTCCAAGCCTGGTCCTGCCGTGCTCTGTGGGCCATTTGACACTGGCCCCGAGTCCCACCTTTTCTTTATTCTCGTCATCAAAATGACAAACAGAAGCCCTCCCGGCCTGC